>PVJA010015554.1:0-45144 GCA_004027025.1 Myocastor coypus
CCTCCTACTCCTTGTTGTTATCATTTTGTATGGAAGCGACCTCTGCACTTTGGTGGTGTTATGCTGTGTCTATGGGCGTTTGGTCTCGGATTCCAAGCTGGTTCCTCTACAGAGGTTCCTGACTCTGTGTTGGGGCTCTGGCTGCTAGCTTTTGTGAATGCTGGTGGATGTTGTCTGTAGGTGGAGGTGGAGCTTTGGGATTGAATATTCCTGGTAGGCTCGTGGACCAGATCGGTTGCCAAACGAGCTATTTCATGGGTTCGGTGCTGGAGCTTGGGCTGGAGGGGTTCAAAAAAAAAAGAAAGGGGGGGAGCGGGGGAGGGGAAGGCGGGCCAGGTATCTTGATCCAGCAGGTGCGCGGGCTTGGCTCTCAGCAGTGGGGTTTGGGTCTGGGCTAGAACAGGAAATTAGTCGTGGGAACGCAGAGGCGGGGCAGAGGGGCGCCGGCTCAGCTCCCATCAGTGCAGTTTGGGTCTGGGCTGGAACAGGAAGTTAGTCGCGGGAATGCAGAGGCGGGGCAAAGGGGCGCAGGGCGCTTACCCGTGTCGGGCGCGTGGGCTCAGCTCCTAGCCGTGCAGTTTGGGTGTGGGCTGGAACAGGAAATTAGTCCTGGGAACGCAGAGGCGGGGCAGATGGGCGCAGGGGGCTTAAAACTTATTTATTTTTTTTTTGTCTTTTTGAGACAGGGTCTCACTATGCTGTTCAGGCTGGCTTTGAGCTCACTTTTGTAGCCCAGGCTGGTCTTGAGCTCACACCGATCTTCCTGCCTCAGCCTCCCGAGTCCTGGGATTACAGGCGTGTGCCACCACGCCTGGGTTAAAACTTTTTTTTTTAAAGTGAAAAATCCAACAAATGCACCTTCTAATATTTTAGTTTCATTTTGTTGAGCATAATCAGCAGTGCATAAAATACAAAATAGTCCATATATATGAACATTTTTAATATATACATGAAAAATGTACACTGACCAGACAAGTGTATAAATCTACAGATAGGCAATATAAGGACATCACTTGCTAACCAGCTAATATCATTTGTAAAATGAGAATAATATAAAACATTTTGCTTATAGATAGAATTAAATGAAATAATTCACATAAAATGTTTATCCTTGGCATAGCAAGACCCTGCCTCAAAAAGACCAAAAAAATGTTTAGCCTTGGGGAAAAATAATAGTGTTTAGTCTGGGGCCTGGCACATGACACGCTCCTCCTGGACCAGCCCCTCGCACTCTGCCTGGTATCCTAGGTTGGGCAGCTAGGTGTCCAGCATGGCCCAGACACTCAGTCCTGGCAGATCTACCCAGTCTATGTCTCTTATAATGACTGGATTGTTCTACAAATTACTGAAGTACTTGAGCTTATTTAATTTTTTAAACAGATCTTTATTTTAAATATCTTTAAATTATCTTTTTTGGAGCAGGAATGGACGTAGTCTTTAGGTTGCTCACTAACCAATCTGAGTCTGTTATGCCAGGTGTGATGAGTGTTAGACAATCACTCTTGATTTTGAAAGAGCATTGAGCCGGGCGTGGTGGCTCACGCCTGTAATCCCAGCACTCGGGAGGCTGAGGCAGGAGGATCGTTGTGAGTTCGAGACCAGCCTGGGCTACAAAAGTGAGCTCAAAGCCAGCTTGAACTGCACAGTGAGACCCTGTCTCAAAAAAAAAAAAAAAGAAAGAGCATTGGGCAAGAGAGTTGGCCATTTCTTCCCAGAGGCTTGTTGTCTGTTCTCTTACCGTCGCACCATGCTGGTTATACTAGACGTACTCAGCCAGGTGGAAGGAGACAGACAAGAGAATATTTGGGGCAGAGTTCCTAGCGTATAAGAAGCCTGAGGTCTAGATGTTGGTAGACTTTTTTTAAAGATGTTGGTAGACTGTCCTTGATGGCTGAAGCATGAAGAGACAGGGCCCTGTTAGGAACTTGTCTGTTATTGTGTGGGTAAAGGAAGCCATTATTGGATTTTAGTAGAGCACCTGAGAGGTTCAGCTTGCATAACACAAGGGCTGGAATGGAGGAGAGGCAGTTTCACAGGGGAAGCAGGCAGTCCTCCAATCTGCTGATTGTACAAGTCTCTAGAGACTTCTCTGTCAAGCCATCTGTGGTTCATTAGAAACAGTGGGACCACAGATGCAGATGAAGCCTTGGAAATTGTTGTCATACCCAGGGTCACTAAATCCCAAATAGGTAGGCAAGCTCAGCCTGTAGGAACCCCAGCATGTGTGGTGCAGAAACAGCTAAGGAGGAAGTAAGCAGACAGAGAAACTCAACCCCAGAGGAATGTGTCTCTAGGGTATGAGTGGAGATTGTAGCATAGCTTCCATTATTCCCATTTTACGGAGAAGTTAAATCACTTGTCCTGATCATACAGCTTCTAACACATGACTTTAGGTATCATAGAACATAAACGACATTATGACTGGGTGTGCTGATGCACACCTGTAATCCCAGCATTCTGGGAGGCTGAGCCAGCAGATCACTAGAAGTTTCAGGCCAGCCTGGGCTTCATGAGTTGAAGGCCAGCCTGATCTACACAGCAAGACCCTGTCTCAATAAACCAAATAGACAAATGAGTAAATATGAAATTATGTAGTAAAGAATTTGAAACCTGTTTATATCAAAGACAGTAGTGGAGCAAAAATATTAATGTTCCATTTATTTATAGTTTTGGTAGCCATAGTTGCCCCTTTCATAATCCTAAATTGAAACTAGTCTTATA
Organism: Myocastor coypus; assembly: GCA_004027025.1. Classification (NCBI taxonomy): domain Eukaryota; kingdom Metazoa; phylum Chordata; class Mammalia; order Rodentia; family Myocastoridae; genus Myocastor; species Myocastor coypus. The sequence goes on from PVJA010015554.1 coordinate 2,722, forward strand.
GCTTTAAATACTATCTTTAAATTCATGTCTCCTGGTTTTTGTATCTAATTGAAATGTGGCCCTAGAACTTTAGCCCCACATTTGCATACAGTATCTAGTAACTGCCTGCAATTCATCCTGCCACAAATACCCACTTCAGTAAATGAAAGCCTCTTCTTTCCTATTACCTGGGACAGAGCTGTTAGAACCCTGCTGAAATTCTCTTTCTCAGCATTTGGAATACTGTAACCACTTCTCACTTTGTGCTATCTGCTCCACACTCTGTACTGGCCTCCCACTTATTCAGGGGAAATCAAAGTCCTTAGTAGCCTACAAGTGCCCAACATTGTATCTTACAGTTTCCCTTTCTCACTGGCACACCAGCCTCCCCATCATGTGTAACTGCTGCCTCTGCTAGCCCATTTGCACTAGCTCTTCTGTTGACCCTGGATAACCTCACGTCTTATCCTGCACTTTCTTCCTGGCCAGCTCACATCTTTTTTTATTCCCAGTGTGATATTGGGGATTGAATCCAGGACTTCATGCTTAGCTACATCCCCATAATTTTGTGGGGTATTGTTTGTTTATTTGTTTAAATTTCAAGAGAGGGTCTTACTAAGTTGACCAACCTGGCCTTGAACTTCAGTCTCCTACACACGCCCTCTTAAAGAGGTTTTCTTGCATTGACTTATATAAAGAATAGTACATTTCTCCAGTACTACTTAAAATTGCTTCCTAAGCTTGCGCTCATTTACTCCCTAGTACAAATCATTACTTGATAGATTGTTTGTCTTTCTCATTTCACTAGAACATAAGCTCCATGAGAGCAGATTTTTTTCCTTTTGTTAATTGCTGTATCCTCAGTGCCTAGAACAATGCTTGGCATGAAATTGGCTCTCAAGCATACTTATTCAATAAATAAGTGATAAAAAGTACACTGGATTTGAAAAAGGATTAGTCAACTTAAGAGCTAGAATTTGGGCCCATACAATTGAGTTCTCTCTTTTTCAGTAACGAACTCTTCCCAGTTGTTCTTTCTGCTATTTATGGGAGCTGTATTACTTGTTTCTTGAGGCTCTGGGGAGATTTTTAATTTGTGGTCCTTGGACAGGACATAATATATGTCCTGTAAGATCATCTATAATTATTTTCCTTTATTAGGAAATCTGCATGCTGCCAGCTCCCCCAGTGGGGCTTTGAGAGCCCCATCACCAGCGTCATTTGTTCCAACTCCTCCCCCATCCTCGCATGGAATCTCAATAGGACCAGGGGCCAGTTTTGCTAGTCCGCATGGTGAGTCCATACATAATATTTCAATAGCATAAGAGCTTGATGTGAAATATTTTTTGTTTAATAAATTTTCTCATTACAAAATTAGTGCTTCTTTGTTTAGGAAATAGCAAAAGTATTGCTTGCACAAAAATCCTGGTCATGCCACACTGGCGATTGAGTGGTCGCGTCTGTCTCTGCTTTGTCTCCCTTTCTCTGTCTTCTTTTTCCTTCACTGTGCTGTACCTGCTAGCCCTTGTGTGGCTCTTGTTTCTTGTTCTCTACCCATGGGCTATCTCCGCCCACATGCACGAACCCCACCTTCCTGTAGGAATTGTTTTGTCACTTATATATTTAAACCTTTTAACTCAAATTTTAGTTTGAATGGATTCAAGTAGGTGAAGAAATGGTAGTCAGTGAAATTTTTCTTCCAGCACTCAGAGGCTCACCATGAGTTCGAGGCCAGCCTGGGCTATGTAGTGAGTTGAGGGCTAGCCTGAACTGCATAGCAGGACCTTATCTGAAAAACGCATGAGGAAAAAAAAGAAAAAAAAGTATATATTGTGTCATGAATTTCACTCAATACCATCCCATATCAGAACACAAAGAGCTTCCTGTTTTTAAGCTGTGTATAGCAGTGGTTTTACTTTTTGTATTAATACATGTGGGAACCTTTGTTAATAAAAACTGCATCAGTCAAGTACTTGCCTTCATAGTCTTTTTTTCTTATCTGGCCGTAGCATAATTTAACTGCTTATAATACATGCTTAAATGTTTCCCATTAAAAATGGTACCATCTCTGTTCACATCCATTTTTCCTTAGGAAAATTCCTAGGAGTGGAATTCTAGTCTCAGAATATTTGAGAAATTTTTAAGCTTTTGAAATATATTACAGATTGCTCAACTGAAATATTATACCAGTTTCCTATAGCACCATAAAAGAATGCCTGTTGTCTTCATCATTGCCACCTCAGGGTACTAAGAATTTTTGAAGTCTTGGCTATTTTTTTTTGGCAGTACCAGGGATTGAATTCAGGACCCTATGCTTGCCAGGCAGGCACTTACTACTGAGATATCTCCTGGCCCCTAGTCTTGGCTATTTTGATAGGTGAAAAATGACATCTTACTGTTGAATATGTGTTTCTTTGATTAGTAATGGAATTGAACGTTTTTAAATGTACACTGGATGCTGGCTGTGGTGGCCACACCTGTAATCCCAACACTTGGTAGGCTGAGGCAGGAGCATCACAGTGAGTTCAAGGCCAGCCTGAGCTACATAAATGAGTTTAAGGCCAGCCTGAACTATGTAATGAGATCCTTGTATCAAAATAAACACACACACACACACACACACACACACACACACACCAGGAGGTCTGGTGGCATGCACCTGTAATCCCAGCACTTCGGAGGCTGAGGCAAGAGGATTGCCATGAGTTTGAGACGAGCTTAGACTATGTAGTCAACTCAAGGCCAGCCTGAACTCATAGTGAAACCCTGTATCAAAAAACAAAACAAAAAAATCCTAACCTCCACAAAACTACATCAATCTTTACTGTTTATTTTTTGCCTGCTAATTTATATATGGTACTTTGGTCATTTTCTTGTATGTTTTTCTTTATATAAGAAAAGTAAAGACCATTTACTCAGTATCTATAGTAGAAATATTTTCTCAGTTTGTCATCTGGTGACAAAGGGATATAAAAGATACAAATAATTTTTGCAGAATGAAGTTGAAATATCAGAACTTCTCAGAAAGTAATTGCTTTTTCTTTTTTTGTCTTTTTGAGACATGCATGAACTGGTCTGTGCGCTTGCCTAAGCAGGTGCTTAGTCTGCTGAGCTATCTCCCTGGTCCCATGAGCTAATGTGTTATTGTTTTAAGCACACAAGAGTTATACAGCCAATGCTAACAAGTGCAAAAGTTTTTTTCTTCAAAGCAGAATATTTATTTATTGGGGGAAAGAAAGCTTCTGCTTGGGAGAGGGGCAGAAGGGAACCCAAGTGGGTTGCCTGGGAAGTTGCTTTGTCATGCAGTTCAGGCTGGCCTTGAGCTCACTTTTGTAGTTCAGGCTTGTCTTGAACTTGCACTGATCCTCCTGACTCAGCCTCCCAAGTGCTGGGATTACAGGCATGCACCATGGCCATGGCTGGCCTGAAAGTCATTGCTTTTAAAACTTGATTCTTGATTTATTTCTTAGTATAGCCTTTACTAAATAAAGAAAATGAAAAGTTTCCCTTTTATCTTCTCAAAAAATAAACCACTTTTTGTTCTGAATGCGGACAAATAAGTTTCAGGTATTAAAATATAAGCTTTGTAAACCATCTGTTTATTTTTTTCAGGAACTCTTGATCCTAGTTCCCCTTACACGATGGTGTCACCAAGTGGACGAGCAGGAAACTGGCCGGGGTCTCCTCAAGTGTCAGGCCCCTCACCAGCCACACGTTTGCCTGGAATGTCACCAGCCAACCCATCATTACATTCTCCAGTTCCAGATGCTTCTCATTCCCCTCGAGCTGGAACAAGTGAGTGTATCAGCATTCTTATGTTCTTAGTGTAACTAAAAAAATGACCTATTTTTGTATGTTTGTTTTAGACAACATCTTGGTATGTAGTCCAGGCTGTCCTTGAACTTGACATGTAGTCCAGGCAGGCCTTAAACTCAGGACAGTCCTGCTTCACTGGGCAAATTACCTATTTTATCCGATCCTCACATTTGAAAGTTAGTCATTAATAATAGTTAACTTGCAAAGTCATGCCAAAAGAAGAAAGGGCAGTGTCTCCTAAAATTGTATGAAATGTATCTCAGTACCTTTCTCATGACTAGTAACTTGCATTGCCATATTGGACCATAAAAATACCTAAAGTGACAAGGTCGTGCAACTTAACACAGAAGGCAAGACTCATGTTTGTCTATAAAAATCCCTAGGAAAAGCAGCTTCCCAGGCAACCCACTTGGGTTCTCTTCTGCCCCTCTCTCAGGCAGAAGCTTTCTTTCCCTCAATAAATACATATTCTGCTTTTGAAAAAAAAACTTTTCCATTTGTTAGCATTGGCTGTATAACTCTTGAGTGCTTAAAACAATAATCAAACATTAGCTCATGGGACCAGGGAGATAGCTCAGCAGACTAAGCACCTGCTTAGGCAAATGCAGGGACCAGGGTATGATCCCCAGCCCCACAGCTGAGCCGGCCATTATGACCAGGTGTGGTGGCACACACCTGTAATCCCAATGCTGGGGAGGCTGAAAACAGGAGGATCACTATGAGTCTGAGCTGCATAGTGAGACCCTGTACCAAATACATTTTTACAAATTTAGCTCATGGTTCTGCAGTTTGCTTGCCTCTGCTGGCCTCATTGGTACGTCAGTGGTTAGTTTCTGGGTTGACAAGGGACTGACTGGCCTAAGCTATCCTCACCTGGCATGGCTTCACTGTCTGGATTCTCATACTTTTTTTTTGCAGGACAGGAGTTTAAATTCATGACCTTGGGGCTTGGGAGATAGCTCCGAGGCACAAGTGCCTGCTGGGCAAGTGCAAGGTCGTGAGTTCGAACCCTGGTCCCACAAAAAAAAAAAAAATAAAATAAATTCATGACCTTGAACTTGCCAGGCAGGTACTTGTGCCACAGAGCTATCTCCCCAGTTCCCTGGGGTCTCATACTTGATCACAGACTTTCATGTGCTGGCCGGAAAGGGTACCAGTAGAGCAAGTAGAAGTCTAGGGCTCCCTGTTAGCTCAGTGTGACATCTACCATGTTCTGCTGATCAAAAGCAATTCCAGAGGTCTGCCAGATTCCAAGTGGATAGATAGACCTCATCCCTTGAAGGATTTCCTGCAGTTACTTACTTGCAAGTGCCCTCGACAGAAGGAGAAAAATTGTGGCTGTTTTTGCTAATAGGAAGTTTTAATATATAATTGCTATACCACACGGACTAACCAAAACAGTGCAGGTTGGTTTAGAGTGCCAACTGTTTCTAAGAAAGGAAACAATGACAGTGTACATATCTGTACATGGAATGACATGTTTTCCTTCTCCACAGGTTCCCAAACAATGCCAACAAACATGCCTCCACCTCGAAAACTACCTCAGCGCTCTTGGGCGGCATCCATACCAACCATCCTTACTCACAGTGCCTTGAACATTTTACTGCTTCCCTCACCCACGCCAGGCCTTGTGCCTGGCCTTGCAGGAAGTTACCTTTGTTCCCCACTTGAGAGGTTCCTTGGGTCGGTCATCATGCGAAGACATCTACAAAGAATTATTCAACAAGAAACGGTATGGGTACCTAGTGAGCCACCTGGTGGTGATTTTCCAAAGCAGAATGCTGAGTTGTCTTGCAGAATAGGCTGTGAAGTAGAGTAACATTCACATCCACTTTAGCCAGCTTGTTAGAATTAGACTTTCCTTCTTGCTATAGCATTAAAAATAGAAGCCACTATTTCCTATGCATTCTTAGGTTAACATTTTTGTATCTTATAGTCTGCTGTGTTGTGGCTTCCATATTCCATGACTAACTTGGACCTGGAAGTCAGTCACTACATCATATAGGACCAGTGTGCATAGGCTGTACTTAGCCTTGGTGAGACTAGCACCTGAATAATCATATACCTTTGCAGGAGGGCTGCCTTTGAAACTGAGTGTCAGTTGAAGTAAAATTGTTTCCCATTGCAGGGGTGAAAATTCCTTTTTAAATACATAAACAATTGAATTTATTTCAAACCCTTATAGAAAAAGACATCTAATACATCCTATAGTGATGCTGTTAGGAAATAGTCCAGGCCATGCCACCTGAAAGTATGTACTTTGAGGGAAAATTTCATCTTTTCTTCAAATTTTTAAAAATATATTTAGTACAGCGTCTACAGGGTCTTACTACATAGATCAGAATTGTAGTGATCCTCCTGTTTTCAGCCTCCCAAGCCCTGGGATTACAGGCACGCACTACCAGGCCAAGTCTCAGTCGCCATCTGTGTGCCCTGGTGGTGGGGCCAGCACGACAAACAAGGACTGAACCCTTGTCCTCATGCCTTCCTAAGTAGATGCTTTAGTCCATAGAGCTATCTGGCTGGCCCTTCTTTACCTTTCTGATAATGGTTTTTACCTACTAACAATTGTGGGAATTTGAGATATTTGGTGTACAATCCTTAGCATAGTGCCCTGGTATTCAGTACATGTTGGTTATTTATAATTATTATCAATATAATATATTAATGAGATTAAATGATAAATGTTTAAAATATCCACTCCAAAACAAGCTATCTCTCTCTCTCTCTCTCTCTCTATATATATATATATATATATATATATATATATATACACACATATATATATATATATATTCCACAGTTGGCATTGTGCAACTTTTATATTCAGATTTGAGTAGCAAAAATCAGAAATTTTAGCACAAGCCGAATAAAAGAGTATTGAAATCATTAATTGTCACATTGGCCATCAGCTCTGCCACTTCTAGGTCTTTGGACATCATTTTGCCCACCTATATCAACTTAGTTTATTTTAATTCTCTCGGTCACATACTCCTTTTCTTGTTGTCTTACATGTTAACTTGAAACATCCTTCTTGTTTTGCAGCTGCAGCTGATAAATTCCAATGAACCTGGAGTGATCATGTTTAAAACAGATGCGCTAAAATGCAGAGTAGCCCTTAGTCCCAAGACCAACCAGACCCTTCAGCTAAAAGTGACACCTGAAAATGCAGGACAGTGGAAACCTGAAGAACTTCAGGTTTTAGAGAAATTCTTTGAAACAAGAGTAAGTGTGTAATAATGCATGGTCTTATTCTAATTAGTGAACCTGGAGGTTAAGGTAAATGAAGAGTAACTTGTTTTATTTATCCCCATAGGTTGCAGGACCACCTTTTAAGGCGAATACATTAATAGCCTTCACCAAACTGTTAGGAGCACCCACACACATCCTCAGGGACTGTGTGCATATTATGAAGCTAGAGCTGGTAAGTTTCAGAAAAGTGTGCACTTTTCTTGCAAGGTCTATATGGGGAAATTCTGGGGAGAACAGTATTTCTTAGTTTTCACTCAGTTATGTACTTTCTTCCATTTTTCTCTTAAATTCTGAATTTTTAACTTAAAGTATATTTATCCTTGACTATTTGGCAGAGTTCCATCCAGAAAATATGATATATTGAGAAATCCCTCATCTGTCTATACATAGCCAGCTTCTAATTACAGAGTTTCCAGTGGCCTGCCTCTCTTTGCAGAGGGTCTATTCTTGAAAGCCTGTACTTCACGCAGATACACTTGGCTTTTAATGAAATGGTAACATTTTACACATATTATTTTATACTTTTTCATTATGAAATCTTTTACATATATATAACCATGCAGTGTTGCTTTTTTTCTCTTTGAGACAACTTTTGGTATGCAGTTCAGGTTGGCCTCAAACTTCCTTTTATCCCACGCTGGCCTTCCTTGCAGCGAATCTCCTGCCTTAGCCTCCCAAGTGATGGGATCACAGGTGTACACCACCATGCCCAGCAGTCTTACAATTTTTAAATGTGATTCCTCACCTTTGTTGGTCATAGACACTGTGTTAAGATCAAAGTGCTAGGGGCTGGGGAGATAGCTCCATGGCACAAGTGCCTGCCTGCCTGGCAAGTGCAAGGTCATGAGTTTGAACCCCAGTCCCACTTAAAAAAAAAAAGTCAAATTGCTGAGTCACAGATAGCAGGTGCTGCAGGGGCAGCAGTCACCTCAGAGCACTAAATAGAAGGTCTTGCTCTGTTTTGACCTTTCTAGGGCTTTCTTTATAGCTCATTCTTCATTAGTTTTGTAGAGTTCATGTAAGAAATTGCCACAAACTAGATGACTGACAACAGCAACAATTTATTCTTTCACAGCTCTGGAAGCTAGAAGGCCTAAACTAATCTCTCAGTGTACAGTGCTCTCAGAATGCCTTTCTCTAGGCCTGTGGTGGTGCTAGGAGTCTTTGATGTCCCTTGGCTTATATAGTCATCATTCCAGTCTCTATCTCCCCATTTCTCTGCCTTTATCTCTTCATCGCATGAATGACAGCAGCCATATTGAATTAGGATTCACCCTTATGATGTCATCCCAATTACATCCGCAAAGACACTTGTCAAGTAACATACTGGGAAATAGCACTTCACATCTTTAATTCGTTTCATTCAACCTATAATAGCATTTAAAAAGAAGTCTTACAACCTGTCAGTATTTGTGAGTGTTTTTGTTGGAAGGCTATTGAAGTTGACTGAATATTCAAATTGGAGGAGCAGGTTGCTTAATTCACTGAATGACCCTTGAGATCTTTCTGTATCAGTACATAGAAGATCCTTATGTCTCCCTTTTTTGAACAAAGCCTGTATTTCTTATAAGAACTTACTAAAATGGCTAAGCAGTCTTCTCTTGACAGTCATTCTGGAGGTTTCAGATCTTTTGCTGTTTCACACAGGGCCACAGTAAAGAACATTTTTGCAGATGTACCTGTATATCTGCAGGCCCATTTTTATAACTAATAGATGGCTCAAGGGATGTGTATACTGATCACTTGGACAGTTAATGCCAAATTATTCTCCACAGAGATCAGGCTATTAGCAGTTAATGAGAATACCACCTTGTCAACATCTTTATCCATCTTTAGATTTGGGCTCTTTCTTTTACTGATTTGTAGGCCCTTTGTGCATATTACACAAGTTATCCCCTTGTTTTATTACTCATAACTTTATGTATTGTCTTTTATATGTGTGTAAGCATTATTTTAAATTTTTATTAGATTTAGCTATATTTAGGGTTCTTACAATTTATTTTGATGTCTGGTTTTGTTCTATGCTTTGTAAATTTTTCCTCTTATGAAGGGTTTGTTTTCAATTTTATGAGCTTTCATTCATGTAAGTAGTATATTTTAAGAAAATTCTTAATATATTAAGTTTAGATATAAAACAATGTATAGGAGCTGGGGAAATAGCTCAGTGAATAAGCACTTGCCTGGCAAGTGCAAGGGCCTGAGTTCAATCCCCTGTCCTGCAAAAAAATAAAATAAAACAATGTATAGATAGGTAAGTAGATAGACAGACAGACAGACAGACAGACAGACAGATAGACAGATCCATATAAAAGATCAGGAATAGGGCCCAGCGGGATGGCTCAGTGGTCTAAAGTGCCTGCTTGGGAAAGCTTGGGCGGCTTCAGGGACTGTGATTCGATCCCTGGCACCACATGCTGCGCCAGCCCTGCCCTCAAGGCGGGCTGAGCTGGCCATAAAAATGAGTGAATAAACAAATAAAGGTTCTGAAACAAGAAAAAAAATAAATAAAATAAAAAATTCTTTTAAAAAAAAGATCAGGAATAGTTTATATATCTTCCAATCTCCATTTTACCATAGCCCTTTATCCTAATGAAGTGATTCTTTTTTTTCCAGGAAAAAAAAAAAAAAAACCTGATTTTTATTTATGATTGCTATAAAGTTGAAGTGCTAAAACTTGTTGACTGAAACATTTTTGTCTTACATTAACTTATTGTCTTTTTGAGACAGGCACTCTCTATACAATTCAGGCTGGCCTTAAGATCACTTTGTAGCGCAGGCTGGTCTGAAATTCCCAATGATCTTTCTGCCTCAGCCTCTGGAGTGCTGGGATTATAGCTGTGTGCCACCACACCTGGTTCTACTTATAATTTTATTATTTATTTGTTTGTTTGTTTGTTTATTTATTTTGCTGTGCTGGAGATAAAACCTAGGGCTTTGTGCATGCCAAGCATGTGCTCTACCACTAAGCCATACCCCCAGCCTTGTGGTAAATATGGTTTCCTAATTTTACATGTGTTTGGGACTGGGTTTCAAACTTAGCACCTTGCACTTGCCAGGCAGGCACTTGTGCCACGGAGCTATTTCCCCGACCCCTCCTAATTTTACATTTGTAACTTTGTGGGCTTAATGGATTTTCTTTGTTTGAGACAGGCTCTCACTGTATAGTTTAGGCTGATCCCAGACTGGGTTCAAACTCATGGTGATGCTCCAGAGTATTGGGATGATGGGCGTGGGCCGTCATATTGTGCAGTTTAACTTTTTTTTAGCAGTTATATAAATGGAATCTGGGTGGTAACTGATTATAATTTTTCAGTCTTAATAGTACTTTAATTTTCATGTTTTTAATGTTGCTTCAAATAACCCCAGTACACCACTGCTTCTTTTGGTCAGTGTTTTACTACTGAAGAAGCAGTATTTTTTCACTAGTAATCTCAGCATTTGCCTTCTGATTTGCTGGGCTATAGCAAACATTGGGTCAGAAAGAAACCTTTGAATTTTTTTAAAGAATTTTTTTATTTTATTTTTTTTTCTTGTTTCAGAACTTTTGTTTGTTTGTTTGTTTGTTTATTCATTTTTATGGCCGGCTCAGCCCGCCCCAAGGGCAGGGCTGGCACAGCATGTGGTGGCAGGGATCGAATCACAGTCCCTGAAGCCGCCCAAGCTTTCCCAAGCAGGCACTTTAGACCACTGAGCCATCCCGCCAGGCCCCCGAAACCTTTGAATTTTACAGAAGTAAAAAGTAGATACATGTTTGTAATGTATCTAAAGCACCAGTGGATAAAATTGAAACTCATTAACACAGTTTGAGTAGTTCAGGGAAAGAGGTGGCAGAAGGACTGCACAGTCTAGATTAACCACTTAAGAAGGCCTTGCCCAGAGTGTGTGTGGTGTCGCATGCCTGTAATCCCAGCTTGGGAGGCTGAAAACAAGAGGATCATTCCAACTCTGATCTGTACAGTGAGACTCTGTAGACCCTGCATTAAAAACGTAAAAAAAAGAAGGCCTTGCTTGCCAGGCGTCAGTCTTCAGTGTTGGGCAGTAAGGTGTCACCTGATGTCACATTGCACATTTGCAGGCTTGATGTAGTTAATGGTAATGTAGGGTGGCCTCAAGCAGACAGCTGCCAGAAGGGACTGTAAGAGGCCTATGGGAGAAGTAATGAGCCCTGAGTTTGGTGGCCTCTGTGAAAGTAAAAGATGGAGTAGGTGTCAGAAGTGCTGTAGAAGCTGAATCCTTAGGCCTTTTTGTGTTAATGGAGTAGAGGGAAGGAAGGAGGAAACACATCACAAATTAAGCATTGACTTTCAGTCATTTTCTATATATATTTCTTTGAAAAAAATCATTGTTGTATTAGTGATTAGGTATAAAATGTAATTCTGACTGGAATATGGTTTTATATGTTCATATATATGACTCTGATGATTTTTCCTTTTTTCATGGAAACAGTTCCCTGACCAGGCAACACAGCTGAAGTGGAACGTTCAGTTTTGCCTGACCATTCCTCCCAGTGCACCACCAATTGCACCTCCTGGGACTCCTGCTGTAGTGCTGAAATCTAAAATGCTATTTTTTGTAAGTACCATCCAGCATTGTGTATGCATAGAGCTTCTGAGGAAAAAGCCATGTGAGGGGAATAGAACAGCATTTGCATAATTGCATAAATTATTATTGCCACCAAATATAGGACCAGATTCCTTAAGTGTCACTTTAGACTTCATGGAGTCTTGGTTCCTTTAGCAATAGTAGAAATATATTGAACTAAGAAGAGGTGGCACAGGTGCATTTAATATTCTGTTATTTATCACTTGTCATTTTCTTTTGCTTGCTGAATCTTAATCTCAAAGTACAGTAAATCAAAGTGCCTTTGACAAATTTAGACAGATATTTTATTTTCTTATGTTTTTCTTTTTGTGTGTCTACAGCTTCAACTAACTCAGAAAACATCGGTCCCACCCCAAGAACCTGTTAGTATTATAGTTCCAATCATTTATGACATGGCTTCAGGTACAACCCAGCAGGCAGACATTCCCAGACAGCAGAACTCTTCTGTTGCTGCCCCCATGATGGTGAGCAGCATTCTGAAAAGGTTTGCAGAGATGAATCCGCCACGACAAGGTACATGACCAGTAGACAATGTTTTATTGCATATGTGTTATAAAGTTCTTTTGAAAGACACCTCCTTCTGCCTCCCCCACCCCAGTCCTAATAATAGAGTTCTGGTTGCCGTGGCCCTCTTAATGTCTGCCTGTCACTTTCTTCCTTTCTCACTGGTTCTTGATTTTTGTCCATTTCTCTGCTGCCTGAATTTTATTTTTGTTAGTGGTTTACTATTGGGACTGACCCAGTTGCTAATGCCAGAAGCTTGTATTTATAGCACACATTGATTGCCACAAAACCCTAGGTTAGGATAATAGAATTTTCCATGGTTGTGAATTTCTGCCCTACCATCAGTACCTGCCACTCTGTACATCACAAAGTTGAAATGCATGTTGGTTTCTCATATTTCATGGTTCAATCATGAATAGAATACTATCATTAAAATTTCTGTATCTTCTAAATGTTTTGTGAAGAATAAAAGCTGATACAAATGGCATCACTGCTTTTTGGGCTTCTTATATAAGTGTCAGGCGGGTGCAAGTGAAACTTTTCACCAAGTGCACAATGAGTGAAGCTCTCAAACTGAACATTTCCCCGGAAACCAGAGTGCTTCCAGAAAGATAAATGAGGTCCCTTTGCTACTGGAGTAGCCTACACTTACCATGTAACTCCCCACAGTGCTAAGTTTGGGGTTACAGAATAAAGCTTACCCAAGAGAACTTTTCTTCCATTTTGCTCATTTATAATGCTAAGAAAATTTAAATTATATTTTTGTTTATTTCTAACACTAAGGAAGTCCTCTCTTTGTTTAGCATAGTTTGATAACAGAATTATGGTAAAGAAGAGAAAGTTGTTCTCTGAAACATTTTAGGTACAGCAGCGTCAAAAGTTTTAGGAGTCATGAGAGAACTGATTATTTAAGCTGTTTGGTTCCCCATATTGTGCACAAGTGATTTGTCACTAGTTTATAAGGAATACACTGGGCAGTAGAGAACAGTATGCTTCTTTTGTTGTGATACTTCTACTTCTTACAATTTTCTGCTTTCATTCTTTGACTTCTGTCTTCTTTCAGCTAAAAATAGGTCCTCAAGAATCAATGTTTAAAGCTATCAGAATTCTCCAAGTAGCAGTCCAGTAGAACTTTTGATGACCATTCCTTCAAAAGCAGTTGACTATCATTATCTTATGTTTTATATGTCTTGTAGATTTTAAAGTTGAAGGAAAATGTTTTGATCCTATAGAGATCAAGCTTGCTTTATCGATGAAAGTATTTTTTAAAATACACATAAATCACTTTCTTTTATGTAAGAAATTAGTCAGCTATTTTACAAGTGTTTTTTCTTTTTCTCCCCCTTTGGTTAGACAAACTTTTAGATTTCCTTTCCTTTCTGGAGCTTGATTTTCCAGTGGGTGGAGAGAAAGTTGGCAGCTGCTTGTGCAGGGTCGCTACATACTCTGCCCTCTGCTGGCTTCCCATGAGGCTTCAGTTCCCCCATGTCAGCCACATAGTGTTAGGCCCTGGTTTGGTGAAAGGGACCCAGCTTTGGGTTTATCATATTTAAGCACTTGTAATGTTTATAAGAAGTGAGGGTGAAAGGGAACTAGAAAGCCTTGTCCCCCAGCAGATGTTAGCTTGGGTAGTTGTTCTACTTTCTTTGAAGAAGAATCACTGTATGAATTCTAGAAGTTGACTGTTTCTTTGAAATGTGGTAGAAATTTCCAGTAGCTGTTGTAGACCTCCACTGTCCACTAGCCAGAGGTGTCTAATGAAGTTAAATTAAAATTCAGATTCCATGTCACATGACCTACATTACAGAAAGTTGTCCTGAACAGTGCTGTCATAGATATTTTTATCTAGGCATTAGTGCAACAGTAGGACATCTCTAAAGTTGTAATATATAAGCTAGATTTTTTTTCATTAGATCCAAAATGCATAAGGAGCAGTAGCCTTATCCTTTTTAAAAAATTTATGTGTTTGGTACAGGGTCTTACTATGCAACTTGGATTCATAGAGATCCTCCTGTGATTACAGGTGTGTGCCACCAAAATGGGTCTTGGTGGCCGGCTCAGCATCCCTGGGGGTGGAGCCAGCGTGGCACACAATACCAGGAATCGAACAGCGGTCCCTGCACTTACCTAAGCAGGCGCTTAGTCAGCTGAGCTATCTTGCCAGCCCTCAGTTTCAACATAAAGCATAAATTTGAAGGATTATCCAGTGAAACATTATTTCTCCACAACCCCTGGCATCTCTTCTTAAATTCAGATCTAACTGGGACTCACTCAGAATGTTCTCCTGAGGGGGGAAGACAAAATAAAACCGAAATCAAATATAATGATAGTTTATACCACACAGCTCACCCCCCTATACTCTGAATAGTTAAACCTCACGTCTTTTATTTGATCTTTAAAGTTCTTACTAATTTTAGATTTAATTCCCCTCCCTCACCAGTATGTTAAAATCATCTTTCCTGTATTGCGAATAGCTAATGACCATTTTTCTCTGTTGCAGGTGAATGCACAATATTTGCAGCTGTTCGTGATTTAATGGCTAATCTTACACTGCCCCCTGGTGGGCGTGCATAGACACTATTTTTAAACCAGGAAGGCTGACAAATGAGACAAAACAACACAAAAAAGTCTGAATTCAGCCTTCAGTTTAAAAAAGGAAAAGGACTTTTTTGACTTAAAAGAGCTAACTATTCTAAACTGGCAAAATTTTTCAGGGTGCACTTCTTTCATCAAAAATATCATCAATCTTTTGTATAATGAATTTGTATAGTGTGTTTAAATGGGACACATTTCAATCTAGGTAATATATCAGTGTCCACTTGCCAGTAATAGAGTTAATATTCTGTTTTATACTATAAAGTTATGAAAATGCCAAACTTGTTTATTTAATTGTTTTCTTATGTTTTGGGTGTAATAGTCCTTTTTTATTTTTGTTTTGTTTTTTAAGGCAGGTCTGTCATTTTTGAATACTGTAAAACTGTGATAAACTTTATATTGAAGCTGTATTTTAATATGACCGCTTTGAATCCTTACATGAAAATGTTCTGGGAGTTGTTATAAACACATCCCAAAGAAGCAATATTTAATAAAACTAGGTTAAAAAATGACACTCACTGTGTGTGTATAAGCTCTATAGACTTCATAGGGCCTCCCTTCATCTTTAACCTGGTGGGTTCAGTCATTAATCTTTAATAATGTCTGAAATTTGACCAAAAACATTTGCTTTGAGCTAATTTATATTCTTCAAATATTTCTAACTTAACTGATAGTAACATTTAGCACCTTGGTTGTCTTTCAGCATAGGATTTGGGTACAAAGTATGTCCAGTCCAGTGATGGCAAACATATAGCTTGCAGTGATACAAACAGCCCGCTGTGGCACACGTGCCACAGGTTCGCCCCCACTGATCTAGTCTTTGAGAAGAGAAAGTAAGTGATTTATACTAAAGGGATCTCAGTGCAACCATTGTCATCTGTGAGGATGTGGGAACTTTCTTGCCAGGCACTTTTTATTTACAGGATACTTCTGCATACAGCATTAACTAGGACACAAAGGACTTTAGTGTTCTACTCTTGCATGAAGTTTCTGTGCCATTTCTTTATCTCACTTCACTTTTCCTTGCCTTCCCCAGCAAAACTGAAGTTGTTCAATCAATCTGAATGTAATTTGTTGTCAACAACATGATAGAACGGTTTACTTGGAAGAAACCTGTTCTAGTCATTTTGAAGAGTCCAAGACTCAGGCCTGTCCAGGGGCCATTGGAGTGTCGGGTACTGATGCATCTCTGCAGGGTTTCTTTTTGGAGCACTGTATTATTTCTCCCAGCCAGGGACTTTTTGAGCTTCAAAGAACATGATCTGAAGCAAAGATCTTCTGTTGACTTGATGTTATTTGGAAAAGGTTTTAAAATGATATACCATTCTGAGTTGTCTGGACACTATAATATTGGTTCACCATTAAATTTTAGATGTTTTGTCTGATTCCACTTTAAGATGATTTAATTGAGTTTCTGTAACCACCAAATTTTAGTTTCAAGCATCTCACTGTGACTGTAATCGGTTTTCAACTTTCCTTGGTTCTCTACATCTGGTTAGAGTGAGGCCTTCTTTATCTTCCTTCTGTGTCTTATTTCTGCCTTCATCTCCTACTTCTCACCCAACTCTGCACTAGTCAGGAACGCTTCCTCTAGCTTACCTTTTTTTTTTCTTCTGTATTCAATCTCCTTATAGTGGTACTCGCATCAATTTGGCAACCAAAAATGTCTTTATCAAGGGTCAGCCCTTTTCTGTTCGGTGCTGACCCCTTTCCTTGATGTAGAAATCTACATGTCATATGCAAGAAGAGCATTTTTATCTGCAGCATAATATTGTTTCAAGTAATTTTATAAACAGACTTTCCAGGTTTTATTTCTTAAGTGTGGTTTTAAAATGTTAATTGCACTTTTGTATGTAATGCATTCACTGGGCACTTTTTCCTCATTATAACTTGTCTTTGAATGCATTGGGCAAATCGAAACATAGGAATCCGTGAAAACAGTTTGCTTTTGATGCTTATAAAGAGTAATTCCATTTGAATTTTGATATCATGCTTGGTACTTAGAAGTGATTAATACTTTATTAAAGCTTGACAACATTTAGAATTTGTAAGTTTCATCACAAACCATGTCTTTTGCCTCTTTTGTTACCTAGGTTCAATCGAAGGGACTGGGTGCACATAGTGATCTTTCTCCAGTAGGTGGTTTGGGACCTAAGTTTTAAGTGTTTTCAATGTGATTTTAGTATTAACAGTAAGGAATAAATTTTATACAAGTTTCAGAGAACTACCAACTTTCTCTAGTTACCTTTGGTCAAGATGTTTTGACTTGTAGCCTGTTTTTAGCACTAGTTTAGCCTTGAAAGAAGAAATTAGTTTAGCCTTGCTAACTTTTCTGTATGCTGAAATGTTGTTTTAAAGTATATGGAAATGATGTCAGGCACAGGGGATGGTGGTTTGATCCCCACACCCACCCTTAAGGCAGCTTGAGCCAGCCAAAAAATAAAAAGGGACAATAAAATACATGGAAATGCTTGTAGAATTAGGAAAGAAGGTAAAAACAGAATATACTAAGTTTTTGATAACAGAAACTTAAAATCTTATGTTTAAAAACAGTGATCTAAACAAAACCATAAACTGAAATGTGCATGATTTGAACTTAAATACCATTAGCTACTTCATTACAATTAACACAATGGCTTGTGTACCTGCAGTGTGCTAACAATCATTCTTTGGACTGTGGTCACACTGGTAACTTCAAGAACTATACTTGGAACTTTACTACTCTGAATTGTGATACAATTTCAACATAAAAATTGTTCTTTTATGGTTTTTGTTTCCTTGTAGAAATACTCATTACACATTTTTTGAGAGATGGAGTCTTGCTATGTTGCCCAAGCTGGCCTTGAGCCCCTGGGCTGAAGCAATCATCCTGCCTCAGCTTCCCAAGGAGCTAGAACAGCGGTTCTCCACCTGTGTGTCACAACCCCAGCAGGGGTCGAATGACCAAAACACAGGGGTCACCTAAAGCCATCAGAAATCATAACTGTAGCAAAATTACAGTTTTGAAGGAGCCACCACAATTGTTTTTTGGTTTGGGGTCCCCGCAACATGAGGAACTGTATTATGGGGGGGTCACGGCATTAGAAAGGTTGAGAACCACTGAGCTAGAACTACAGTTTGATGCTATATCACCAAGCTACAGGTGTTCTTGATATGTATTAATCTACTGAAAATGTTAAGAGAACCTAAATTCAGAGTATAGAAAGGAAAAATGTTAATATAGGTTCATTGTTTCTTTTGGAGTTTCTTTTTCATTTAATTTGATGGAATAAGCAGGGTGCCAAAGGGTATGATTTGATTCCCCTAGGATGGATTTAGCATTAAGAGTTAATGACAAGATTAGTAGAAGCCAGCCAGCTTCTCCAGGAACATATGGGCTCAGTTTTCTATGAATTGCCTCTACTTCTAAGTGGCCAACAATTTGCCCAGACACTTTACCCAAGAGTTTACCTGATAAAATTACTTTTTATTTAGGGCAATGTAGTGGAAAATATTTATTGAATGCTTGCTGTATGTTAGGCACTTGAAATGTAAGTTTAATGGCCCCCAATCACCCTGTGAGGTAAGTATAAGTGCCCTTATTTTATGGATGATAAATGGAGACCCAAAGAATTGAAATAATTTCTTTGGGATGAAGTTACAACTCCTAAAGATCAGATTACTAAGAGGCAGTTTCAGTCCAGACCTAGCTTCAGAACACTAGGTTGTCCCTACTGCCAACCAAGCAGTGGAGAAGGCATCAGTGTTTACACTCTTCTTTCAAAACCGTTACGTGTTTTTGAAGCTCAAGAAACTCACTAAACGGAGGTAAAACTGACAGGACTTCCTGTCTGTCAGTGGGAATTAACCATCTGATATCCCAGTGGCTCCTGGAATTTTAATCACACTGCCTTGTGTGGTCTAGATAGTATCGTCTGACCTTTCCCCTATGCTTTGGGATGGGCTTAGGTGGCTTGGGACTGTACCCTGCAGAACTCAGCACACTGCCCTGTGTGCCTCTGCCTGGCAGCCCCACTGCTGGGGTATGTGAGCTTTGTGCCAGCCTGGCATACTGTGGGCACATGATGGGTACATGGTACAGGCAGCCAGCCCTCACGTTTCACTAATGATTAAGTGTGCTACAGCCAGTCTAAGGATTTAGGAACGCGGTAACTACCTTTCAGGATTGCAAAATGCACGAGATATACACACTTCAAGAAATGGACCTTGAGCACTTTCTGCGTCTCTACAATAAAGGTTATTAGGAGTCCCTACGTCAGGAATGACCATTGAATCCGGTGGGGGGACGAGCGGTAGGGTCAGGGTCTCCGTTTCTGGGACCTAAACGGAACATAAGGCTGTCAGGCTGAGGCTGCCCGGACCAGAACCAAAATGCTTACTCACCGCTACCACAGAAAATACGGTGGAGTTCACGCTTGGCGGAAACGAAAGTGCCTTGTCCCCTTGATGACGCATCGCCGCGCTTTCAACCTCGAGCCTGCGCAGTGACGACTCTGGGTGGAGTCGCGCCTGCACATCACGCGGCGCCCAGGCGCATGCGCACTACTGTCCTGTCGCCGTTTTCGCCCCTCCCCCCGCCCTAGAGGAAAATGGTGCTGTCGGAGCTGGCTGTGCGCCTAAACTGCGCCGAATACAAAAACTGGGTGAAGGCGGGACATTGCCTGCTGCTGCTGCGTAGCTGCCTGCAGGGTTTCATCGGCCGCGAGGTGCTGTCTTTCCACCGCAGCCTGCTCGCCAAATCCCCCCGCCTGGGCCCCCTCGCCACTTGCCGCGGTGGTTCACGGTGTAGCCCGCGCGCCCGCCAGGTGAGCACCTGGTCCAGGGTCTTGACCACTGCCCCCACCCTATCTCGGCTCCCGCTCTGGAGCGCAGAGGGTCCGGTTCTCTGCAGGGCGGGGCGGACCGCGAAGCCCTGGGCTGTGATTCCCAGACGCCGCGTTCCTTTCGGGGCCCACCTCATCACCGCCCCCTGTAGTTTCAGCCTCAGTGTCAGGTGTGTGCGGAGTGGAAGCGGGAGATTTTGAGACATCATGTCTACAGAAATACAGACGTGCACTGGGGAAACTGCCAGCCGGGCCGCTGGCCCAGCGACGCCTGGGAGGTGGCCAAGGTAAGCACCTGCAGCCGGGGGGAAGGAGGGCACGGCTGGTCCAGTGGTCCCCGGGAGCCGCGAGTGATCCATGCAGAAGCCCGGGGCCTCCTAAAAGAGGTGCACAGATGGGTTGGTTCATCTGGAGGAAAGCCTCTAGGCAGTTAGAGCCTATTAGAGTGTACCCAATCCAGCTTAGTGAACTCGAAGCATTTCCCTGCTTAGGAAGCTATAAAAAAGATTTCAGTAAAAGGTACAGGGTCACGGTGTAGAGTGAGCAAGGGCATGGAAAGAGATGTAAGTCGTGTTTGAGGGTGGGCTCACTTGGGATACAGGGTGGCATGAGGATGGCAGAGTAAGCAGAGGGAAGTTAGAAAATAGGAAGGACCTGAAGTGCCCAACTAAAGGACAAAACGTTGAGATGGTGGAGATGGGCCAACTAGCCAGACAGAGACTGTTAGACCAGTCTTTGCCTTGTGGCAATGTGACTTACTCTCTTGGCTTCCTCTTGGGCAAGCGTGTTGACTTCCTGGTGTTTGCCAGAAACCCCATAGTAGGAGGTCAGGGGTCATGAGAAGTGACTTCTTAACACAAAATAACTTTTGAAGTCAGCATAGCTGGGGCACCTAGGAAGAAGGTGATCTGAGGCCTCACTCAGCTGCTGGGGTAATGTCGGGCCAACCTCTGTTCTGCGACCTCAAAAGTGAGACAATTAGACTCTGTTGGTGGTTCCCAGACTTGGTTGTCATGGACTAGTAAGCCCACCACACCTGCATCCTACTCCCCATTTTTTATTACCACTATAGAGGTGTCAACGATTACATAGAAGAGAAAACTTTTAAAGAAAAGACAATTCTACCCTTTATTGTGACTACTCCTCACCTCTGTGGTCTTCATGGCTGTTTCTAGCCCTAGAATCTCCCTTGAAGCTGGGCCACCTGCTTATACAATTTTCCTCTTCTTTGAGGATTGGGGGGGGGTCAGAGTCTCGCTATGTGGTTCAGGCTGGCCTTGAATTTGCAGTGATCCCCCTGCCTTAGTCTACCCAGTGCTGGCATTACAGATATATGCCACCCTCTGTTCTCTCCTGTACGGTCATACCCTAGACGCTTTGGGCACAGGAAATCTCATTGTTTAACATTCTGCTCCCTTTGGCACACCCTTGGTTGCTGCACTCTGATCTTTTCAGCTTTTGCTGTTTTTTTCTGTTCTTAGTAGCCCCACCCTCCTACCTGCCTTGGTCTCCTCAGAAGCTCCCCGCCTCAGTACCCACTGTCCAGCATTATAACTCGTCTCTTGTGCTTAGCTTGGTCTTTTTGTCCTTTTTCTGAACTTGCCTGGCCTGAACTTGGGCTCTCCCTCTCCCTCTTCCTCCTCCCCTTCCCTCTCTCTTTTCCCTCCCTCCCTTCCCTTCTTCCCTTCTTCTACCCTCTCTCTCCCTCCCTCCCCCTCCCTTTCTCCTCTCTCTCCCTTCTTTCAATCCCTCCCTCTCTCGCCACCTCCTCTGCTGCACATGTTGCTCAGGACAAGGACTTCTTTTCATCTAGCTAAGCCTACCAGCCTGTATACTATCTTCCCCCCTGCTGTAAAGGAGAGAGTCTGTCCTCTCACTGCCCTGTCCTAGTATTGTGGGTTAGTTGTTGCTTTTCCCACCTGCCCAAGGACTTGAAGGTTTTGGTTGTCACTCTTTCTTCCTCTCAGCTTGTTCTCCTCACCATATAAATAGCTCATATCTCACCTTAGTTTATTAAGTTTTTTTAAAAAAGAAAGAAAAGCGGTAGTATACACCTGTAATTCCGGCAGTCTGAGAGTCTGAGGCAAGAGGATCACAAGTTCAAAGCCAACCTAAGCAGTTTAGCACTTAGAATAAGACCCTGTCTGAAAATAAAGGGGCTGGGGCTGGAGCTTGACCTCAATGAGAAGGACTTGAGTTCCTATCCCAATACTGACAGAAAATAAAGATGAAAAAGAAAGGATCAGACAGTTACCATATATATAACCCAGCAGTTTTACTTTTAGATACACACCCAAGACAAATGAAAACTTATATCCACACAAAAACATGCCCACAAATGTTCTATATAGCCATAAGCTGGAAACATGAAAGGACAAACAATCCACACAATGAAATGTAATTTTTCCATAAAGAGGAATGAAGCGCTGAAACTGGTTACAACATTAAAAAATCCTGTCATTATTCCAGGTGGAGCTAGTTATATATTGTGTATGTGTGTAGTCTGTTGTGTGATTGCTTATTCATCCATCCAGAATAAACACATCTATAGAGACAGAAGTAAATAGTTGCCAGGGCCTGGAATATTATGGGAGGGATAGCTAAAAGATAATAGGATTTCCTTTGGGGGTTATGAAAATGTTCTAAAATGACTGTTACGGTTGTACAATTCTGTGGCTGAATTGTACACGTTCAGTGGGATATTATATCTTGATAAAGCTTTATTAAAAAAGAAAACTCAAGGGTCCGAGAAGATAGCTCCATGGCACAAGTGCCTGCCTGGAAAGTGCAAAGTCATAAGTTCAGATACTGGTCCCAGAAAAAAAACCCTCAAGTAAATACTTAGAAAATAAAATTTAGGGGCCAGCCAGATAGCTCAGCGGATTAAAGCATCTGCTTAGGCAGATGCAGGGACTGGGGGTTTGATCCCCTGTGTGGGGTGCTGGCCCCAGCCCCTGGAGCGTGCTGAGACAATGATTGAGACTAGTACTTGCCTGTGATCCCAGCTCTTGGGAGGCTGAAAATAGGAGGATCACTATGAGTCCAATCTACATAGTGAGACCCTGTAGACCCTGTACTAAGAATACAAAAAAAGAAAGAGAAAATAAAATGTAGAAAAAAAAATACAAGCTTCCCTGTGTTCTACTCTCCCCATCTACCTCCTGGTCTCTCTGTCTGCCTCCTGTAGCTGTGCCCAGCAGGACTACTCTGAAAGAGGACTGGGCCTGTTCTCATTTCCTCAGCTTCCAGAACTGTGCAGTACACCCCAACTCACCCACCCACACACTTCTGCCCTGCCACTCCACCACTTTGGTGACCTTCACCACCCTCATTTTTCTTCCCTCTCTGCCCCAAGGCAATACTTGGCCACTCTTCTTGGGACACCCTGATTTTGTTACTTCGTGTCTCCTGCCTCTCCTCCAATATGTCCTTGGCTGTTTCTTAGCCTTCCTGGTATGGCTGGGCTGGACCTCTCCTACCCCTTTCTTCCCTAGTTGGTTTTCCCAGGCCTGTGGAGTTAAATGCTACCTTTGTAAGGATGTATAGCTGCTAAGTATTTGTCATTAGTCCTGCCCTTTCCTCTGGACTCCAGGTGCATGTATCCACCTGCTTCCTTGATCCTCCCACTTCCCCACCTCTCCCAGACTTGGTATTTAGTCCACAGCATTGAAAGCAGCCTCCCTACCCAACCCTATTCCCACCACTGACTTCCTGGACCAGAACTTCCTGGTTGCCTGTCTCCTGGACTCTGCCCCGGCCCCCTGTCTGCTACGTCTACTGCTCCAGGTGCCTCTGGTTGCTTCCCCCACACAGCAGCATAGGTCATCTGCAAATTGGAAGCCTATCTGTTCTTGCCCGTGCCTTCATGGCTTCCTGATGACCCTGGAATAAACTCAACACTTCTTTCCTCAGCTGATGAGGCCCAGCCTGATCTGGCCCCTGTAAATTTTCTCCTGCCTCATGTCCTATTAGATGACTTTTCAAGTTGCCCTGTCCCTGCTTAAGACATGGAAAGATAGTATTGGCTACTGAACCTTTTTATGTATTTATTAGAGGGTCTCGCTACACAGATCAGACTTGTAGTGATCCTCCTGTTTTCAGCCTCCCAAGTGCTGGCATTACAGGTGTGTACTACCATGCCCAGTCTCAGTATCTGGGGATCAAACCCGGCTGCTACGCTCTGCACAAGCAGGTGCTTTAGTCTGCTGAGCTATCTGAGCGGCCTCTACTGGACCTTTTGTGGGAGCCATTTAATGTGCACAAAATGCCTAACTATGTGTGACTCAGGTGTCTGATTGCTCAGCCATTGGGAAGATGATTGCTGTAACCCCTGGGGACCCTGGCAGGCAGCACCAGCATTTTCAGAATACCAGCACAAGCAGCACGTAGAAGGCAGCAATTACCTGTGTACTGAAAGCACAACAGATCTCTTAGTAAATATTCTTTTTTTTTTGTTGTGGGACTGGGGTTTGAACTCATGACCTTGCACTTGCCAGGCAGGCACTTGTGCCACAGAGCTACATCCCCAGCCCCTAGTAAATATTCTTATTGAGAATCATTTTTCATGTGTCCTGTGTTCCTTTCCCTTGGCAAGAATGTAACCTTGAGACTCCTTGCCTGGTCAAGTTGTATCAAGATGGAAGCTTGGAAACATTTCAGGAAAGAAATATGCCCAAATCGTGCTAAAACACCATTTTTGTGGCCCAAGCTGTAAAATCCTACTAAAAGCCAGACTGTGCTAAGACAAGGCCTTCTGGTGTCGTTGTATCTCAAATCCCAGGATTCCCTCTGCAGTTCTTGTGTAGGTCCTGCTCACACCATTGACACCACCATCAGCAGCATTTATGGCATGCACCAGGCATTGTACTCATGTCCTCCATATGTTCACATAGTGAAGTCTCATAATAGCCTTCAAATCATTGTCCCATTTACTGATGAGGAGTCTGAGGAGATGTGGCTCATCTGGGTCATGTAGCTGTCAAGAGGCCAAGTTGGCATTTTTATTTTACACTGTGACACTCTAAAACTCAGGTTCTTAATGCTGCCACATGCTTTCTCAAGTCACTGAGCAAACATCCACTTTGGAGTAACTTATTTCTAGATCTTCACAACCCAGCCACTGAAATATCAATATGCAAAAGAATGTTCATTCTGCTTACATGCCATTAAAACAACAGAAGACCAGTTATATCAGGGGTACCTAATGGTAGAGGAATAGCTGAGCTCTTTAGTTATTGCCTTTGGCCAAAGCCTAGCTATGATATTGTTTCCCCACTTGTATATTGAATTTATGAGACTCTCTTTGGATACCTCAGGGTATAAAAGAGCTTCAGTTATCATTTGGGAAATAGGCAGGTAACTGCTTCTCCTCCTGGAGTAGGAGGAGACCCAGGTACCCCTCTTCCCTCCCCCATTACAGGCCTTTATGCCCCGAGGACTGACAGACAAAGGAGGACCTGAGGAATGTGATGCAGTTGCTCTTTTAAGTTTTATCAACTCCTGCGATCACTTCGTGGTTGATCGAAAGAAAGTCATAGAGGTAAGAATCATCAGATTCAAAATCGTACACTGAGTCAGGTCAGTGCTGGGAAGGCCAGCAGTGAGAGATTCCCTGTGACACTAAGTCAGCCATGTAAACATGATACAATAGTCCCCAGTACAGCAGTGTACAAAGAAAGTTAGGCTTAGGTCCAAAGTTGGCATCATTTAGGGCCCGGCGGGATGGCTCAGTGGTCTAAAGCGCCTGCTTGGGAAAGCTTGGGCGGCTTCAGGGACCGCGGTTCGATCCCCAGCACCACATGCTACGCCAGCCCTGCCCTTTGGGGCAGGCTGAGCCGGCCCTAAAAATGAGTGAATAAACAAACAAAGGTTCTGAAACCAGAATGAATGAATAAATAAATAAATAAATAAATAAATAAATAAATAAATAAATAAATAAATAAAAATTAAAAAAAAAACAAAGTTGGCATCATTGGGCTGGCCAACCATTTTCTTTTTCCTAAGTGAAGTTTCCTGGCAACTTGTCACCATGCAAGTTGCCATTGAAATATATGAAATGTGGACTTGTGTTCCTTACCCTGCCATAAACAGAAGGTAAGCTTTATAAAGCTAGAGATGTAGTGAGCAGTAGAGCACTTGTCGAGCATGCACGAGACCCCTGGGTTCCATGCCCAGCACCAAAAAAGACAAAAACAACAGAATGCACCATTCTTTCCATTGTATGCCAGACAGCATCCTGCCCTTCCAAATCTCAGTGGCTAAATGGTTGCAAGACCAGACAATACAGAACTGAAGTCAGTATGAGTACTGGATATCCACTGAATAACCCATAACATTGTCAGAATAGATCACTATGTTTGTGAGATATTTTGGGAGACTGAGATTTTTTTGCTGGTTCACCAGAGAATAACTCATGTTTATTACTTTGATGGTCATCAAAGCGTCCCTGTACTATTTATCAGATATAAAGAAAATTCTGTATATTTGTCAAAAGAATGTTCAGTGACCTCACAGAGACCAAGACCTATTGCAGTGGTTGATATTAGCCTCTTTGATTCAGCCAAAAATGTAGAAGACTGTGTAAATTATATAACATGTGACAGCACTGTTTTTTTTTAAATATAGGTGAAAATTAACTTTCTTTGTGGTTTCCATGTCGTCAAAACTCCCTTGACCCAACTTCCTGGCATTCCAACAATTTCTAAAACATTTTTGTATCATCTCCTTCAGCCTGCAGGTGTACCCAGAGCTAATAGGCATGCTCTTTTACAGGCTATTTTCACTTAAGAGATTTGGAAAAAAGCCTGCTGTATTTTGAAATAGCCTGCTGTGTGCATGGTTTTAGGGCCACAGCAAGTTGCAGACCTATTTGTATTTCTTACTGTCTTAGTTTCTCTTCACTGCCACAAAATACCCAACTTGACACCTACAACTTAAAAGGGAGAGGTTTATTTGGGCTCACAGTTTTAGAAGTCTTCATCCATCATTGTCCATAGCTGGCTCCAAGGCAGAAACATCATGGCAGAGGGCACAGGAGAGGAAAAGGTGCTTGCACTGTGGCGGCCGGGAAGCAGAGAGCAGGGAAAAGCCAGGGAGGGATATTCACCCTTCCAGGTCACGCCCCCAGTGGCCCGCCTCTCAGTCGGCCCACCTCCTGACTGCAGCTCAGCTATCAAACTCACTAGTGGATGGATCCAGGGATGAGTACCGTATACTGACCCTTGACCCAGGAACCTTCCAGAAGCTCCACCTCTGATGTAGTTTCGGAGGGGCATTCTAGATCTAAACTGTAACTTTCTGGTTAGTGTATGACTTGCGTGGAAGGGGGTTGAACATCTCCCTAAGTCTTGACTGAGGTACCTACAGGTCATATCAGAAACTTGTGGATTGCTCAAAAACTTGTTCCAACAGCTTATGAAGGGGAAAAGGCATAGCTGCTCATCTTTGCCTGATTTTGATCTTTTTGTTCCCAGGGTCTTGTGATCAAAATGTGGCTTGCAGTCATGTTTTATTTGTCCTGCCTGGCTTTTTGCATTTTTTAAACTGGGCATGGCAGCACATGCCTGAGGAAGAGGAACACAAGTTTAAGACCAGCCTGGGCAACTTAGAAAGACACTGTTGAAAGTAAAAATACAAAAGGGCTGGCCAGGGAGTAAGTGGTAGAGTACTTACCTAGCACATGTGAAGCCCTGAGTTCAGTGCCTAGTGCTGTGAAAAACAAAGCAAATGCAAGAACCCACATTTTTAAAATTCTGAATTTCCAGCTTCCCTTAAAAAGATATGCCTGATGATACTAGGCTCATGACAAGAAGCCACCCATTTGTAGAGGCCACTCTCTTACTTTTTGCTTTTTTTTCCCAAAACTGGGGATCAAACTCTGGACCTTGCACTTGCCAGGCAGGCACTTGTGCCCCTAAGCTATCTCCCCGGCCCCAAGGATATCCATTCTCCAATTAGTCCCACTGTCATCTCTCCCTGTGTCCCTGATGAGGCCAGCTTCACCCAAGTCATGCGTGACCTTTGGAGGTGTTGTCAACATGACCCAAGACTTCACTCTTATATATGTGCTGTCCCACAGGATGAAATGAAGCAGATCTGTCTTGGGGCTGCAGGGCTGTGCTATCCTCCACGCTGATTGGGCTCGTGCTAGGTTCAGCGCAGGTTCCCAAGGAAAGTCTGTCCCTTCTCATCTGGAGACCACACTTGTTGAGTTGTTAATTATCAGAGCCTTTGTAATTTTTCTCTTTGAGCCATGAGATCTTTCTCCTGTTAACTTTGAAGTCTTTTCTCTTTCTCTAGGTGATAAAGTGCCGTAATGAACTCATGCATTCTTCAGAGATGAAAGTATCATCTACGTGGCTTCGAGATTTTCAGATGAAGATACAAACTTTTCTGAATGAATTCAAGAATATCCCAGAGATTGTGGAGGTATATTCCAGAATAGAACAGGTAAAAGTCACATTTAGCAGTTCTGGAATAAGAAGTAAGGGGTTAGAACCAACCACACTCACTCATTTAGAATTTGATATTTATTAAACAGGAACTAAATTTTGTTTTATTTTATTGCTCATGGTGCTGGAGAAGGAACCCAGGGCCTGTGCATTCTTGGCAAGCACTCTACTACTGAGCTCCATCTCTAGCCCAGACCTGAATTTTAGAAAGTAAACAGGGGAAAAAGAAAATGAGTTTAGTGGCCTGGTGGTGTTGACCACTCACTCACTGATCAGGGTCTTGCCTAGCATGTGTGAAGCCCTGGATTCCATCCCTGGCACCAACATCAAAAAAGCCCCCAAAGGTTACACTAAGAAAATACATCAGATCACGTGTTTGTGTGGTCACCCTCCAGCTATTGACATCTGACTGGACTGTCCACATTCCCGAGGAGGACCACCCCGATGGGTGTGAAAGCGAAATAGGAAGTTGCCTGAGTGTGAGCCAAGTCAGTGAGATCGAAATGGAATTACTGAAGGAGAAGCTTCAAGAGCTGTACCTTCAAGCTGAAGCCCAAGAGATGCTGCCTGAAGAGGTAAAGGAAAGGTTCCGTCCTCTCTGTGAGCCAAGACAGATGCCAGAGATGGAGGACAGGTTTTCAGATAATTTCCACACATTAATGTTCTTTAGGCCCTGATCAATGTTAGATCTCAGTAAACATTTCCATTCAATCAGCAAGCAAACTGTGCCACAGAGTGGAATAGTGGACTAAAGGCTACGTCAGGATTTGAGGGCTTTTGGGCCTGCCAGTCACAAGCATTGCCCGAAAAGGCTTTGCAGGGGTCTATGGGGCTAGAATTCACAGACTTAGTAAGGGTTGGACAAATGGCAAAGGAAGAAGGTTGTTCTTGGCCAAAGGAGGAAAATCTAGAAAGATACCAAGGACAAGTTTGGGAGCGCTGGCCAGATAGCTCAGTGGATTAAAGCTCCTGCTTAGGCAGATGCAGCAGCCAGGGTTCAATCCCTAGCATGCTGTGCCAGCCCCACCCCCGGGGCACACAGAGAGGACAACTAAGACTGAACATGATGGTGTGCACCTGTAATCCCATCACTTGGGAAGCTGAAAACAGGAGAATTACTGCAAGTCTGATCTGTATAGTGAGACCCTGTAGATCCTGTACTAGATGTAGGGGGAAAAAAAGGACAAGTTTGGGACTGAGCAGTAGCCAGGTGAGCACAGGACGTCTGCATGTAGGAGTGTGGCAGCGGAAGCTGAGCCTTATTTTGGAAGGTTTTCTGTGCCTTACCAAGGAGTTTGGGCCTTTTTCCCCAAAACAGTGAGGAGCCAACAGAGTTTTAAACAAAATGTTAGCTTTAAGGTCAGACAGGCTTTTTTTTTTTTTTTGTCTTTTTGAGACAGGGTCTTGCTATGCAGTTCAGGCTGTCCTTGAGCTCACTTTTGTAGCCAGGTTGGTCTTAAACTTGCACTGATCCTCCTGTGTCAGCCTCCCAAGTGCTGGGATTATAGGTGTACTCCACAATGCCCAGCAGATACGCCTTTTAAAAAGTGAACTCTTGGAGCTCAGGCGAATGATGACAGACGTGGTGTGGAGGAAAGACAGGCATGCAGGATGATCGAGGTCCTGCGCACTTTACACCTCAGTGCTGATGGGACTTAATGCTGCATTCATTGCTTGCATCATAGTACGAGGCTTGAAGAGTGGGAGAGGAGGGCTAAAGGGCCACCAGGGTTCTTGCCACCCTGGGGCTAGCAACATTCTCAAGTGCAAGGGAGCACAGGAGGCAAGAGGCACCTTTGTTATGATCATGGTCTACAAGAAACTAACAGTCACAGAATTGTATTCTGGTGGGGTTCAGAGATTCCAGCCCTGGCTGCACTCAAATTTAAGATCACCAGGAATCCATTCACCTTCCATTCCTCCTTGACCAGGAAAGTGGTTTTACTGGTTACATTCTTAAACAGCAGGAGTGGTTATTTCACATGAATTGGAGCTTTCATTCGTGAAGCTGTGTTTCTTTCTAGCACACGTGCCTGTTAGGTGCCCAGTGTTGTCGGCAGTGTGCTGAGCTGTTAGCCCACAGGCTGGCTGCCCTGCTGTGGTTCTTAAAGCAATGACTCAGAATGTTGAGTCTTTGCTTCACTAAATCTTCCGGCTTTATTTTAAGATATTAAAACCAGCCCCAGTTTTCTTTCTTCTGCTTTTTCCAGAAAGAAACAGGACAGAGTAAGAGAAGATAGCCTAAGGCCCAGGCTTACTGTTGAGTCTGCAGTGGTTCTCTCTCCTCTTGTGGGAGCTCTAGGTCTTTTCCTGTTTGTGTCACCAACAACAAAGTGTGTGACTAACGACATGCTTGAGCCAGGATTCTGAGGGTAGAAAGCCAGAAGGGGCCTGACGAGCATGTCCACATCTCCTGACCAGCCAGGTAAGCTGGGGGCTGGTGCTGGCTATGGAGTAAAGCTGGCTAGAGCTTCTGTTTCGGGTCCCGTGGCTTCGCATGGCGGAAGTGGCACCTGTAAATTTCTAACCCTCATTATCTTGGTTCTGCAGAGAAGAAATAGGAGCTAATGGGCTTGACCCTGGGTCACACAGTCTCCAGGAAGAGCTGGTACATTCTCATTTTTCATGCTTTCTGCTCAGCAAACCATGGCACATTTTGCTTGTATTTCTAGTGATCACAATGTAAGTTGGGCTTGATTGACATGTTACTACAGAGAAGTTGAAGGTCAGCCTTCCATGTATGTGGAACTTGACCTTTTCTGGAAGTTCACGGCTATATAGGTTATGCATGTTCTTTAGGGTTAGTCTCCAAAGTCAGAGGATTCAATAAGACCACATTTCAGTCAGTTGAACATGTCATCAGTTATAAGATGCACCATTATTTCATTTGCTTCTGCCTGGGGATATAGCTCAGCGGCATAAGTGCCTGCCTGGTGAGCATGGGGTCCTGAGTTTGATCCTCGATACCAGGAAAAAAAAAAGGTATCTCTCAGTTCCTTCTAAGGAAGATGATATGCTTCTGGAAATGTATTACCTATGGCAAGAGACATCCTCACTTGAAGTGATAGGCTATGCATCAGGAATCAAGAAACATGTTTATATTATGACCACAGGGCTGTTTGTGTTATTTAAGATGTGTTTCTGCTCTCTGTTAAAACTGTACAAGTGAAGTTGAAAAGCTAAGCTGAGAACAATGGTCGACAGTAGTAACAAAGTGTGCCAGTCCCTGCACATGCATTGTGAAGCAGCAGGCCATGCCATAGAACACCACACTTCTTTTCTGTCAGCTTCATGCACCTCAATGATCTATAATATTATTAAAAGGAGCACATGTTGAGATGCACTGTGCCTACAGAGCTGAGATTCTAAGCTGCTTTCTTCTCTGGGCCCGAATGAAAACAGCAGTTCCTTGGTCCTTCAGGATACACTGGGAGTGTGCCCCAGCTTGGGCTCACTTGCCCCAGAATTCACTCAGCTGCTCCCCAAGTGCCCTCCACAGATCCTGCCAGCCCTCAGAGCTCTGTTAGGATCTGGAAATTTGAAATTTTGGCTAGAAGCTAGGCATAGTGGTTCCTTCCTATAATCCCAGCACTTGGGAGGCTGAGGCAGGAGGACTGCTATGAGTTTAAGGCCAGCCTGGGCTACATAGTGAGTTCATGGCCAGCCTGCACTGCATAGTGAGACCCTGTCTCAGAAGATGAAAACAGTAACATAATAATAGTGATAGTAATATCATAATAATTAAAAAGTAAAATAAAATTTGAGTTAGAAGACATTGAATGCAGCAAAGGGATTAAACATGTAAAGGATTTGTGTTACTGTTCTCTTAAACCCTGGCAAAGGAACCACCCTCCAGAGGTCCACAGGGAGGCTTAGAGAGAAGAGGCAATGACATCAGGTTAAGGACAGGAAATGACACCTTCTTTGCAATAATCTGGAAATATTTATTGAGCACCTACTGGCCATGCACAATGGTAGGATATTGGCGTGCATCAGCAAATGACAGAGGAAGAGACAGATGGGCAAGAGCAAGCATGGCATGGGCATGGTGTGGGTGGAAGAGGACATCAGACAGCAGAGGAAGGGGATCAGGGCAGCAGAGTTGGGAGCTAGTGTTTGTGTGGTCAGGGTGGTGGGGCTTGGTCCTGTGCATGTCTAGAGAAGGGGCACAGGGGCAGAGGTGCACCAAGCTCAGCAGCCTGGCTGGAGGAGAGGGAGGATAATGCCATCCTGGGTGAGGTCAGAAGTCAAGGGAGAGTATGTGGGTCTACTGGGTCACACGGGCCTCCAGAAGGGCCCAGGCTGTTACTCTGTAAGTTGAAACCTAGTAAGAGCACTTAGCAAGTGACTGTGACAGGACCAAAGGAGCCCGGTGGTATTGAGGACAGGGTAGGTTGGGATGGAGAAAGTAGGGATACAGGGTAGGGGGCCACTGCGTAGAGGTGGGAAACAGGGGCAGCCAGGGGAAAGTGTGATGCTGGTGAGATGACCATGCATTGGTGAAAGAGGGCTCCGCGAGAAGAGGGACCAGAGGGGAGACTATGGGCATGTGCTTTGGCATTAGTGGCTGAAGAGTGAAGTAAGTACCCAGCCTGTTCTCTTCTAGACCTGGGCTGGCTCAGTAAATGTTTATGGCCCCATTTTTGTTTTGTTTTGTTTGCAGTGCCAGGGATTGAACTCAGTACCTTGTGTTTGCCAGGCAGGCACTTACTCCACTGAGTTATCTCCCTGGCCCTTTAATAAATGTTTATGAAAGAAGTGGAGAAAGGAAGGGATGTCCTGGACCAGTGCTGAGTGCTCTCAAAGCATCATGTCCAGTCCCCTTCCCAAGACTTCTGGATGGTGGTAGTTAGTATCATTCTTAATCTGTAAACCCATGAGTCAAAGAGCTCTACAAGGTCAGATGTCCTGAACATAGTCACATAGTTGTTAAGCGACAGAGCTGGGCTTCAGTGTCCCAAGACTGTGTGGTTACAGTTCGTACTTTTTCAAGTATTTTCTGTTTTCCATCTGTACTTTCTCTTCCTTTACATATCAATGAGCATAAGCCCTTGTTCTGTTTTTTGGGTTTTTTTTAATGTATCTAGTACAGGGTCTACAGGGTCTCACTCCACAACTCAGACTTACAGTGATCCTCCTGTTTTCAGCCCTCAAGCACTGGGATTACGGGCGCACACCACCATGTCCAGTCTTGTTTTTTTTTTTTTTTTTTTTTTTTTTTTTTTTTTTTTTTTTTTTTTTTTTTTTTTTTTTTTTTTTTTTTTTTTTTTTTTTTTTTTTTTTTTTTTTTTTTTTTTTTTTTTTTTTTTTTTTTTTTTGAGACAGGGTCTCACTATGTAGTACAGGTGGCCTTGTATTCGCTGAGTAGTGCAGGTTGGTCTTGAACTTGGGTCAGTCCTTCTGCCTCATTCTTCCAAGGTGCTGGGATAACAGTTGTGTGCTACCACACCTAGCCTTTCTTGTTCTTAATAATTTTTTTGTATTTTTAGGGAAGGGTCTATAGGGTGTCCAGGGCCTCACTACTAAATCAAACTCGCAGTGATCCACCTGTTTACAGCCTCCCAAGAGCTGGGATTATAGGGGTACACCACCAGGCCCAGTCTCAATTGCTCTCTCAACGTGCCCCAGGGGTGGGGCCGGCATGGCAGGCCCAGGGATTGAACCCCCAGCCCCTGCACCTGCTTGCAGATAATTTAATTTGCTGAGCTATTTGGCTGGCCCTAATAATTTTTTAAATTTTTTTTATATATTTTTAAAATTTTTTTATTTATTATTTTTATTCTTGTTTCAGAACCTTTGTTTGTTTATTCACTCATTTTTATGGCCGGCTCAGCCCACCCCAAGGTCAGGGCTGGCGCAGCATGTGGTGCCGGGGATCGAACTGCAGTCCCTGAAGCCACCCAAGCTTCCCCAATCAGGGGCTTTAGACCACTGAGCCATCCTGCCGGGCCCCCCTAATAATTTTTTATTTACTAATTTTTTTTCAGGGCTTCACAGTCCAGTACTGTTCTCTACTGCTAAGCTACATTCACAGCCCCCAATAATTATTTTCTAAAAGCGTGCCTTGACTGTCTTACCCTCAAGCTGTGAACACCTCTTGAGCACATTAATTATGTTTCTCTTGCACAAAGGGAAAATGTGAATTGCAAGGCACTCTTTCCTGTTGGAAAGAATTAGGAGTGGGGCTAGGGGGTTGATAGGAAAAGAGAAGTGGGGAAGCTGGTGAGGAGGAGCAAAGAGGAAGGGAACTAAGTGGCTGGAGCAGAGCAGTTCTGAGGGTCTGTGGGAGTCTCAAGGCACAGCACAGGGCACAGGGCTCCTGCTGCCAGGTGACCTGGCGTGGGAACAGGCCCCAAGTCCTGGAAGTGGGGCTGGCCAGGGCCACTGGGCCTTGGGTAAAGCCTCAGGGCACCAGGCACATGTATCAGAGCTCTGCGCAGCACCTGGTTATTGATACATGCCGTGAATGCGGCCCTTGGTGTGGGCTTCCTTTCACATTTGCATGGCTTGCACATTATTACTCAAAGCCCAGGCATCTCACAGAAGCACAGGGCCAGCTGAAAGCCTCATAACTACAGCTCCATCTGAAGAGGGAAAGTCCAGTCTATCTTACTAAGCAGTCTGCATTCCTGTCCTCAGTGCCTAGCTCTCTGCCTGTGTTCCAAGGTGGTCCTGGGCACAGCCTCTGCAGTCTGCCTCTCTCTTCCTCTCCTGAGAGCCAG
Source organism: Myocastor coypus (assembly GCA_004027025.1). NCBI lineage: Eukaryota > Metazoa > Chordata > Mammalia > Rodentia > Myocastoridae > Myocastor > Myocastor coypus. Next base: position 37,465 of record PVJA010015554.1, read on the forward strand.
CACCTGGCTGCTAAAGTCACAGCGCAGCAGCCCAAGTGTTGCCTGAGGCTCTACCTCACCTGTACCGCAAAGGAATTGACACATCCCTTTGTAGAGCATAAGCGCTCACGGTCCATTGCAGTAGGGTATTGCACTAATCTGGACTTAGCTTGGGGTTGGGCTTTTTGGAAAAACATACCCCAAAATGTAACACAGGGACCATTGAGGCATTCTGGGACAAATGTAGTGAAAACACTTGATATTATTCCATGATGACATGGCATGATTGTTGAGCGCAATGTTGCCTGGGGAGCTGTGAAACAGGTGTGATTTCTGTACATGGCAGTTTGGGCAGGGACTATTAAAATATAAAGCAGGATCTGAGTAGAAGTGCCTTTCACTTCTAAAAACAGACCCCAGCAGAAGGATGGCATGTATGCAAAATAACAAACATACCAGGCTAATCACCGCAGCATTACTAGAACAGAAGTTTTGCAGTGTGTTAAAATCTGAAGCAGCCGTAAGTGAAATGCTCTTTAGCTGTTCAAAGCAATGAGACTATTCTTGAGAATCTCCTGTTGAGAGACCCGCTGAAGAACAATGCATAGTATAATGCCATTTGCATTTTTTATTTTTTATTTTTTATTTTTTATTTTTTGTCTTTTTTTGAGACAGGGTCTCATTGTGCAGTTCAGGCTGGCTTTGAGCTCACTTTTGTAGCCCAGGCTGGTCTCAAACTCACACTGATCCTCCTGCCTCAGCCTCCCAAGTGCTGGGATTACAGGTGTGAGCCACCACGCCCGGCAATTTGCATTTTTTAAATGTCAAAAAAAAAGTCCAAAGATGTGCTTACATATAAATGAGTGAAAAATAAAACCTAAAATAAATACGTGAGGTCTCTTGGGAAGAAGCACTAGCGTGGATCATCATGTTCACCGCTGAGGACAGTAGCTAGGTGACTATGGACAGGGTGGAGAAGAGGACCTAATCTTCACCTTGTTGATTTTCAGTTTTTTGCCTGCACATTTATTTGTATTAATTTTATATAAGTATGAATATATATATTTAACAGTAATAAGTGGGCAAGCCCAAATCAAAAGTGAAAAGGCTTCATCTTATGTATGTGTACACTTGTATACATATAAACTAAAACCCTTTTATATAAATGTAGGGCAATTTAAAGCAAAAAGAATTTCAGAAGACAAGCAGCCCCCTCCCCCTTGTATGGTCTCAGAGCCACTGTCTCAAGTCATCTTTGGTTGGAGTAGAGACTGCCTTGTTCTAAATGGCTGATTTTGTTTTTCAAACCTAAACCTAAATATGGCCAGATGCCTCTAAGACAAGGTTTTGGTCTCATGGGCAGTACAGGAGTGGGGACCAGTCTTCTGCTAGGGTGAGGTATGCTGGGTGTAGGGACAGGGCCTTGTGTATGCTAAGCCTGTGCTCTACCACTTAGCTACCCTGCCCACCGCAGGAGCCAGCCTCACAATGCAAGCTTTTCATTGGAATGAGAAACCTGCTCCAAACATGGCCCTCAGCTGTGCTTTGTATGCTTTCCTCTTGCAGATCTCAAATAGACTAGAAAGGGTGAAGGAATTTCTGCGAAACAATGAGGATCTTAAAAATGGCCTTACAGAAGATATTCAGAAGCTAGACAGCTTCCATCTCCAGCATGAAAAACTGGATTCAAAGGAACCTGGGGGACAGACACCTGAAAGGAAGGCCTGATGTGAGTCTGGGCATGTAATGGATTTGTTTATTTGTTTTGGATTTTTTTTGACATAGAGTCTCACTATGTAGTCTAGGCTGGCCTTGAATGCACTGTCTCCCAGGATGGCTTTGAACTTGTGGTAATCCCCCTGCTTCAGCCTCTCCAGTGCTGGGATTCCAAGCATTTGTCACCCTAGCACATGTGATATTAGATCAGGACAGCATGGCTCAACCCATTGATACCTGTTCCTTATGTGAGGCCATGTTGAGCATGCAGGAGTCTTACCTTGCTGCCCTCTGTCCTTAGTATTTCCAGAGGCCCCCGAGCTGTGTGCTCGTGCTCTCATGAGTGGTTCTCACTGCTGTGAAGTAGTTCAGCATCAGTTCCCAGCAGGTTTGTTTAGCCAGATGCACCTAAAGTCACTGGACTGGTCCTAGGTAGATCAACTTTATAACATAATCAACAAACACTTCTGTGCCTTTGCCCCCAAATGATGCCAGTGATGCTGAGCTCTTCCAGTGGCATTGATAGCAAGTGGCTGGTTTCCTTCAGGAATGCTGGTTAACATGATGGCTGTCTTCAGTGTTCCACTTTTTTCCCTTTTAATACAGAAAATGAAATCCTTCTCTTTCATTCTAGGTTGGTTTTGCCATAAACAAGGCATGTTCTGTGATGATCAACATGGCTTCCAGCTCTCACATCCTTTTTCTGTGCAAAGGAAGAAGTTTCCAGAGTACCATACCCAAATGACAAGTCCTTGTGTCCCAGAATGCCTCTGGCTCCTTAGGGATAGTTTCTTCATACACATAAACTTGGGATTGTATAATGTATACCAGCGAGACAATCCTAGTTCCCCTTGTGCTTTCAGTTACTAGCTCCCAGGGTCTTTCTGCTGTGTCAAGGGCCAGAGCTGCTTCTGGCTTCCCCTGGCAAAGAGGGTCAGGCCGGTCCTGTGCCAAGGACTCACACAGAGCTCTGTGACCCTGGCAGGTATGTCCTGTCCCTGCTTCCTACTGCCAGAAAGCCTCCTTGGTCAGGGCCATGGCAGAAATTTTTAGCTGAAATTCTTCCTTTTTGGCAGAAGGCAGAGGTAAACAAACATGGAAGGCCATTTCTACCCATTTTAGCTAGGGACAAACTAGCTGGCTGAAGCCCCTGAGGCCAGGAGGCAAGGCTGAGCAGTGGGAGGTCACAGGGACCTCAGGGTAATGGCCTGGTGGCTTGTTTACATGGCCCTCATGTGGAGTCAGGCCCATGGCAGGTGGAAAGACAGGCTTGGCTGTTTTTGTTCATGCAGTCTTATCTTCAGTGTGGAGCACAGGGCCTGGCCAGTGGGGGCTTGCCAAACTTTTTTTTTGTGGTACTAGGGATTAAACTCAGAACCTTGTGGTTTCCAGGCAGGCACTTATGCCTTCAGCTATATCCCCAGCCCCTGAACATTTGTTTGACTGAAGAGTTTGTCTATTGGGGCTAGGGGTATTTGTAAGCAGGAGTATCAGTTGTATTGTGAACTAAGCCTGGTCCTTTATTATGAAGTTTAAGAATGAAATTTTCCAACATTCTTAAGGAAACTCATTTTCTTTAAGCACATTCATAAATGCATTCATATGTCCTCTATTTCTGTTACCCAAACCCCTAACTGACCTGTCCGCTCCTGAATAGCACTGAGCTCTGTGCCGTTGTGTGCAGTGATCTGTGGGACTGGCCTCCCTCGCACCTTCTCCTCCACCTGTACATTGCCAAGGACACTGGTACTCAGTTGAGGCAGCTTGCTTATGGACCTTTTGGGACAGAATGACCTCATTTCCCAACTCTGCTGGGAGGCAGTGCTTCCTGCAGCACCTGAGCAAAGATGGGTGTGCCTCTGTACTTGGTCACCAACCCACAAGGCTGTCTTCAGAGAATGGGTAGAGGAAACGGTATGTTTCTACATCCCCATGAGCTTCATATCATTCTGTAAGTCTCAGATGGGCACAGCTGTGCCCATTGTTTCTGCTTCCCCATTGCTAACTGGTCTGTAGTCTGATTGTTGTGTGTTGCTGGGGTTGAGTGTGCTAGGCAAGCAGGCTACCACTGAGCTGTTACCTGGCCCTTGCGGCTTTGTTTGGGAGGTTTTGGTGCCAGGGATCAATTTGAGGACCTTGTGCTAGCCAAGCGGGCTCTTGTGCCGATGAGCTATCTCCCTGATCCCCTAGGGTTGTCTTTCTCCCATTACTTCACAGAATGCCTTGAAAAGATTTCAGTAATAAAGTAAAAATTTTCACACATCTAACTAAACTAAAAAACTTGAATGAAATATCTCCTAGCTTATAGATCTGAGATACAAAATGTAGGATCACATCAGATCTTGATTCACTAACCAACTTAAAACCTGATTTCTAACTGCAGGAACTTTGGGATATGAACCTTTCCATTTTACACCTGCATCATTAGTTTTTCCTACTGTCTAGCAAGCACTTCTGACATATCAGCCATGTGCCAGACCCTGAGAATAAAAAGATTTGTAAGGAATGGGTGTTAATGTAGGGCTGTCATTTTATGGGCCTATTTTCTGCTCTATTAAGTCAGAGGTAGAAAGTTAGAAAGTTTTATACTGGTAATGTTTCATTACATTGAAACAGAAAGGAAGACATGGCCAGAGAGGGCTTTAAAGCAAACGTAGTGTATACAGAGACATCAGCCTGTGTGCATTTCCTGGACACGGTTGTGCACATGGGCACAGGGGCATGCGCAGCAGCAGAGCTAACCAGCCACTAATAGAGTAAACGTGACCTCATGGCATGAAGTGCAACAGCAGCTTGCAGAATGTCATGCAACTGGTGAAAGACTGAGATGGTACTGCAGTGCCGTGACATGGGGCAGTCTGTAAGGAAAGCAAAGCTGGGTGGGGCATGGCTCAGGTAGAGCACTGCCACTGAAATGAACACTTAGCAAAGGGAAATGCTTAACTCTGTATAGCACGGTGTAATACTGTACGTATTTTATAACGACTAAGGTTTGGAAAGTCATGTGCTTTTCCCAAACTTCTTTGCTGTGTTAAGTTTGTGGAAGCAATTTGAGCAGTGGGGTAGTTAGAAGGAATTTGACTTTCCTATTTTGGGTACTCTCATATGAAATTTTTACAAATGCATGCTTATTTTTGTGAATGGGGAGGAGAAGAGGGTTAAAGGGGGAGGGTAGGAGAATGGGAAAAAAATCAAGTTATATCACGTACAGGTACAAATTCTCTATGATGGATATGATCATTATACATCTGAAATGTACCAATAAAATCTGCTTGGAAAACAATAAATATTTACGCATATGTTCTGTAGTATTTTATATTAAAATTGTTTTAAAATAAGATACTTGAACAATGTAAATTCAAATTGTTTAAGACTTGGCGGTATTTCAGGAAATTTGTTGTAGCCTCCTTTTTTGTACTTCTACTTGCAGGGTACTAGTGAATCCTCAAGGACAAGAGAAGGAGCTCAGGAAGCACAGTCCTTTTGTCTAGGGCTGCCTTTGGTTCGCTGTGGACCCATCAGTAGGATTTGTTCTCAGCTTCCCCCTGGGACACAAAATGTGCTCTATAGTTTTGAAAATTTTCAAGAAAAAGATGACTTAAGCCATGCACTTGCAAAAATAAGAATTCTTGGGCTTTACCAGGAGGATGTATCATATTAAACTCGGTATAAAACACTTGAATTGTGGGAAATGACTAAAATGTGTTTGTGACCACAACTTGTGGAAAACTCCTCTAACTCAGAAAAGGTGATTGGATTCATAAAGTCATGGAAGAGATCTATAGCTAGTTTTCAGTTGCCCAGGTCAGAATGTTTGAGCATCTGAGGAGATTATGAAATGATGGTTACACTAATGATTTGAAAGGCTCATTTTATTAAAGTATAACTCAAATGGTTACACAGTAATGCCTAGGCAATAAAGGGCTAGATCTCTTAGTGATGTGGGTGTGTTTTGAAGGGGAGCAGTAAGAGCAGCATTGCATTGCCATTTGTGAGTATTTTCTCTGAGGAGTTTAACTGCTAAATTATAAATGGAAAAAATTGTAAAAAGTGTGATGGGAAATTATCAACAGTTATTATCTCATTTTCCCTTATCAGGTTAATTAGAAGAAACCTATCTGCTCTGAAACACCTTCAACAGACAGTTGCCTTTTATTGAAATATGTTCAAATTTAAAAATACAGGGGCCAGGGAGATAGCTCTGTGGCACAAGTGCCTGCCTAGCAAGTGCAAGGTCATAAGTTTGAACCCTGGTCCTGCCAAAAAAAAAAAAAAAGTAAATTCAAAAATACTTTTATAAGACATACCTAAAAAATAGATGAATCTCTATTCATGTAGTAATGAAATGAGGGCCAGCAAATAGCTCAGTGAATTAAAGTGCCTGCAAGCAGGCACAGGGGCTGGGAGTTCAATAGCCAGGCCTGTTGTGCTGGCCCCACCCCAGGGCTTGCCAAGCGTCAGTGGAGACTGGGTGTGGTGGCTCAAGCCTGTAATCTCAGCACTTGGGAGGCTGTAAATAGGTGGATCACTATGAGTCCAATGTGGTAGTAAGACCCTGGACACCCTGTAGACCCTTTCCTAAAAAATATAAAATAATCATAATGAAATAAAAGAAAAATTATTTTAATGTTTTTTAAAAATTTTGTAACTTTGGGCCCGGCAGGATAGCTTAGTGGTCTAGAGTGCCTGCTTAGGAAAGCTTAGGCAGCTTCAGGGACCGCGGTTTGATCCCCACACCACATGCTACACCAGCCCTACCCTCACGGCAGGCTGAGCCGGCCATAGAAATAAATAAATAAACAAACAAAAGTTCTGAAACAAGAAAAAAAAATTTTTGTAACTTTAAGAATGGGTTTTTATTCCTCCATTGTTATCTGAGCTATTAAGAGTTACTAATCTTTTCCAGAAACTTTTCCTCAAATTCATGTTCTGATATATACACATTAGTAATGACCACATACCTATAAACCAAGCATTTTGTGGCATCTCTTTGGGAAGATGGACAATGACATTGCATGCTTTATTATTTGATACTGAGTGTCAGAAGCTGTGAGAATTCCTATTTCTGAACCATGTGTGGTGGCCGGCTTCCAAGAGGGTCCCTAGTGATCCTTGTCTCTAGTATTTCCACCTTCATGTTGCCCTCCCACAGTGTGGCAGGATGGGTCTGGTTAAACATGGCACAAGTGATGCTAAGTTACTTACACAACAGGACTTCCATCTTGACCTCTCTTGGAATGTCATCCAGGTGGAAGCCCTGTTGTGTCACAGAAGCCTACATGCAAACAACTGCAGATAAGTGAGCCATCTTCCAAGCCCAGGCAAGTCTTCAGAGATTCCTTCCTGGCCTTCAGAAATTGTGTGATACTAGTTGTTTTGAAACTATCAGGTTGGATGGTTGTTTGCATAGCAACAGATAGTAACACTATACTTCATTGTTTTTTAATTTTTTATTTTATTATTTTTTTTGTTTCAAGCTTTTGTTTATTTATTTATTGTCACGGCCGGCTCAGCCTCCCCTGATGGCAGGGCTGGCGCAGCATGTGGTGCCAGGGATTGAACCGCAGTCCCTGCAGGCGGTCCCTGCAGCCACCCCCTAAGCAGGCGCTTTAGACCACTGAGCCATCCCGCCGGGCCCCTAACACTATTCTTCAAATGTGTTCCTCACCTCCCACCCTACCCCCAAGTGGAGAATGTGAACTGGAGACTTCCCAGTAAGGGGATTAATGTTTGGATGCTATGGAACATGAGCTACCCTGAGGTGGCTGTCTGAGACAAGAGTGGATGGCACAGAGCCTTTCTGAGAGTTGTTTTAATGTCTTTGTGTTTGAAATCTTTTATCAAAAGCAGAGTGAAGGGGCCCGGCAGGATGGCTCAGTGGTCTAAAGTGCCTGCTTAGGAAAGCTTGGGCGGCTACGTTTGATCCCTGGCACCACATGCTGCGCCAGCCCTGCCCTCAGGGCAGGCTGAGCCGGCCATAAAAAA
>PVJA010015555.1:0-45149 GCA_004027025.1 Myocastor coypus
TTTAAAAGTGTTAATGTTTAATTGTTTGATCAATCTTATATACCTATATGTATTAATCTACACTGATCTGATGAGGAAAATATGTAATATAACCATTGTTAAATTTAAACAATAAAAATATTAAATTAAAAAAATAAAACTTAGTACATGTCTACAGAAACGAATGCCTTTATCATGGGGCTTTTGTGCCTGTCTCTCACACAACTTAACTTTGGTATCCCCTCCTGCTCCCAGCACTTCCTTCCCCCTCCAGTTCTTCCTCCTCTTCCCATTAAAAATAAATAAATAAATAAATAAATAAATAAATAAATAAATAAATAAAGTTTTTCTATTTTTAATTTGATTCTTTTTTCCCCTTTCCTTCCCTCCCCAACTCCTTCCCATTCAAAAACGATCTCTCTATTATCTGTGCTTTGTTTTGCTCTTCGTGTACATCGGGCTTCTCCTGTAAGAGACCCAAGTTAATCTAACCCTGCGCCTGAACCCTGAGCATCCCTCGGTCCGCACCCGGCCTTCCGTGCTCGCCTGGCCATTCTGCCTCCTCTGAATCTGGACCGAGCACACTGCAGTGACTGAGCCGGTGCCGCCCAGGAACAGCGCTTTCCGAGGCCCTCGCTGTGGGAGGGCTGCGCGGACCCAAGCCTGCTTCTGCGCGGGACAGGGACCTTTGCCTCCAGCATCAGCCCGCGGATTGTTTTGGTTCCAGTTCCGTGAGGCGGCAGGGACAAGCCGCCTAACAGACAGTGCAACAGCGGGCTGGGGCCCCGCCCCGGGGCACAGGGGACCTGTGGAGAGGCAGGAGGTGGCAGCTCTATTTGCAGCTGCAAGGCGGCGAGGCACTCTACTGTCCCTGTCTAGGTGCTCAACTCCGCCTGACGCCCAATGCACAGGACAGACAATAATAGCCCAGTGAAGGCAGGTGGGAGGCAAGACAGACTAAGGCCAGCACCGCAGAAGACCTCTCGGAATAAGGAACAGCGCTTCAGGGCTGGGGAGATAGCTCTGTAGAATAAGTGCTTGTCTGGCTTTTGAAATCGGATTTACAGGTGTGGACTGTGAACTTCAGTTCTAGTTGATTTTAAAGAGAAATACCGTTTAATTTTTTTGACATGGGGAACATCCGCTTGTTCCTTAGCTAAACTTGCTCTGCACTTGTAGTGAGAACTTATTTTGACAAGAAGTCAGGGAAGAGTTCAAGTTCTGGTAGTGACATAACAAGGTATATGGGGCAAAAGGGTCCCTGACAGTAGCATCGGACCAACAGAGACTTCCCTACTGCTTCTTATACCTGAGTGACCAGCAGTGGTATTGTGATTCTGTCAGAAATAAGCAGAAGATGGGCTGTCAGGAGCTGCAGCTGTGAAGGAGCTGCTTTCAATGCTCTTTCAAACAAGCTGTATATGTATGTGTGTGTGTGTGTGTGTGTGTGTGTGTGTGTGTGTGTGTACTGAATTCTAATTTTAGTATTTAAGCTATTAATTTTATTGAGTAAAACTATTAATTATATTTTATTCTTTTGAGTCAGAATTATGATAAACTAATTTTGTTGAATATCACTTGTTATAGAGTCTATGTTTATCTAATGACATTTCCTTATAGGAAGGAGAACATAAATGGACACATTTTTTTCCTGACAAATCTCTACCTCACACATTGAGTTAATTTTAATCAAAAATATTTTTTCTAGTCATGGTGGCATACACTTGTAATCTCAGACCTCATGAGGCTGAAGCAGGAGGATTGCCACAGATTCAAGGACAGCCAAGGCTACACACTGAGTTCAAGATCAGCCTGGACTACACAGAGATCTTGTCTCAAACAGTAGCCACCAAAAGTATTTTAGCCACTTTGTCATGTGTTATCAGACTAAAACCTGTGACCATTCTTCAGTCTGAAGCATATTACTCCCTTTGGGCTTGCTGATAAAAAGTCAAAGATTTCAAATTTATTAAACATATTTTTTTCAATTTGAATGTATTTTTTTCAGTTTCTGTTTTCTGTTCAAAAGTCAGTAACAGAAATACTGGGAATTGACCAGACATTTCTTTCTTTTTAAATTTTTTTTTTAAGGAAAGGATTTAAAAAAAAAAAAAAGCATATAAAGTTTTTTATTGTTACATGAAAAGACAACACTCTACGATTCAGTAAGACCAAAACACAGCTTAAAAATGACTGAAATATCTCAGCAGACCATTTTACAAAAAAAGATACAAATGGTCAAGAGGGAAAGTGCCTACCATCAGTAGTTACCAGGGAAATGAAATCTAAGCTCACCCTGGAAGACAGTTGAAGGGTGTATAAAATGCCTGAGCTTCTTAGTGAAAAGCTCTGTTAACTTCTCAATTTTATAATTTTTTAAAATTTCTTTTGAGTTCTTAAACTAGGGAGACTATATGATATTTACATATATAGCTCTGGTTTATTTCACTAATGAGTATAGTTTCTAGATATATCCACTTATATATGAAGTCTTCTAGTTTATCATTCTTGATAGCTGAGTTATATTCCAGTATGTGAAAATGCTACATCTTTTTCAACCATTCTTCAGATGATGGGCATTTTGGTTGTTTCCAAGATTTGGCTATCAAAAATTGTGCTGCTATGAATGTAGGTGCGCAGATATCATTACAATATGATGTTTTAGTTCTTTTGGGAAAATTCCTAGTAGCGGGATAGCTGGATTGAATGGGATTAACAGTTCTAGTTTTTTTATGGAGTCTCCACACTGCTTTCCGTAATGGTTGTACCAGTCTCTGCATTCCCACCAGCAGTGGAGAAGTGTTCCTTTCCCCCACAGCCTCTCCAACATTTGTTATAGGTTGATTTCTTTATGGTAGCCATTCTTTCTATGGTGAGATGGTATCTAAGTGTTCTTCTGACTTGCATTTCATGAACGGCTAGCGATGTGGAGCATTTCTGCATGTATGTATAGGCTTGTTCAATTTCTTTCTCTGAGAGGTGTGTGTTCATCTCAGATGCCCATTTCTGGATTGGGTCTTTGGATTTTGGGACCCTAATGCTTTTTAGTTCTTTATAAATTCTAGATAGAAGACCTTTGTCTGAATACTTGTTAGTTAAAATCTTTTCAAAATTTGTGCGCTGCCTCTTCATTCTGTTGGTAATTTCTTTCAACCTGAAAAACTTCCTTAGCTCGAGGAGGTCCCCGTTGTTGATTCTCTCAAGTGTTAAATGTACATTTTGATTTTTGTCCATGAACTCTTAGCCTACCCCAATGTCTTCAAGATTTCCTCCGACTTTCACCTCTAGGAGATTTAGTGTTTCTCTAGCAATATTTAGATCTTTAATCCATTTTGACTTTAGTTTAGTGCATGGTGATAGACCTGGGTCAAGTTTTAGTTTTCGGGAGGTGGAGAGCCAGTTTTTCCAGCACCATTTGTTAAAGAGGCTACCTTTTTTTCCAGTAAACATGTTTGGCCCCTTTGCCAAAAATAAGGTGGCCAAGTGTTTATATTTGCTCATGCATCTTCTAATTTATTCCATTGATCTTCAGGTCTTTTTTTTTTTTTTTTTTTTTTTTTTTTTTTTTTTTTTTTTTTTTTTTTTTTTTTTTTTTTTTTTTTGCCAGTACCATGCTGATTTTATCATGGTAGCTCTGTAGTATAACTTTAGGTCAGGAATTGTGATGTCTCCTGCCTTATCTTTGAGGCCCAGGATTATCTTTGCAATTCTGGCTCTTTTTTGGTTCCAGATAAATTTTAGGAATGATTTCTCCAGGTTGGCAAGGTATGCTGATGGTATTTTGACAGAAATTGCATTAAATCTGTACAACAATTTAGGTAGTATGGCCATCTTCACAATGTTTGTTTTTCCTATGCAGGAGCAGGGAATATCTTTCCATTTTCTGAAATCTTATAGGATCTCTTCTTTCAGAGTACTGTACTTTTTGTCAAATAGATTTTTTACTTATTTAGCTGGATTAATTCCTAAGTATTTTATTTTTCTCAATGCTATTGTAAAAGTTATTTTTTCTCTAATTTCTCTCTCAGGGTCTTTGTTATCTGTGTAGAGGAATGCCATTGACTTTTGTGTATTGACTTTGTACCCTGCTATGCTAAGGAATTTGGGTATTAATTATAGCTAAAGCTCCACTTCTTGGTGGAGTTTTTTGGGCCTTCCAAGTAGATTATCATATCTTCTGCAAATAATGATAGTTTGACCTCTTCTTTACCTATTATTATTCCTTTTATTTCTCTCTCTTGGTTAATGGCTGTAGCTAATGATTCCAGAATTATATTGAATAGGAGTGGTGATAGAGGACATCCTTGTCTTGTGCCAGATTTGAGACTAAAAGACTTCAGTTTTTCCACATTTAGAATTACGTTAGCTGTTGGATTGTTGTAGATGGCGTTTATCAGGTTGAGGTAGAGGCCCTATATTCCATTTTTCTGTAGGACTTTAAACATGAATGAATGTTGGACTTTGTCAAAGGCCTTTTCTTCATCAATTGAGACAATCATGTGATTTTTGGCTTTGGCTCTATTGTTATAGTATATTACATTGATAGATTTTCATATATTAAACCATCCTTGCATCCCCCAGATGAATCCTATCAGGTCATGGTGTATAAACTTCTTGATGATTTGCTGTATTATATCAGAGATAATTTTATTAAGGATTTTTGCAGCTATGTTCATGAGAGAAATTGAACTGTAATTCTCTTTTTTAGTTGCAACTCTCTCTGGTTTTGGTATTAGTATCACACTTGTCTCTAGGAATGATTTTGGGAGGATAGCTTCCTTTTCAGTTTCACTGAAGAGTTTGAGATTATTGGGATTACATCTTCTGTAAATTTCTTGTAGAATTCAGTAGTGAATCCATGAGGTCAGGGACTTTTCTTTGTCGGTAGACTTTTTATTATATTTTGTATTTCATTAACTTATTGGGTTATTGAGTGTTTTTATATCTTCTTCATTCAGTTTTGGTAGTTTGTACCTTTCTAGGAATCTGTCAATTTCATCTGTGTCTTCAATTTTGTGAGAATAAAGTTCTCAAATTAGCAATTAATGATCCTCTGAATCTCTGCTGAGTCTGTAGTAATCTTGCCCTTTTCATTGCTCATTGCTGAATTTGAGTCCTTTCTTTCCTCTTTTTGCTGATGTTAGTTAGCTAGGGGCTTATCAATTTCATTTAATCTTTCAAAGAACCAGCTTTTCATTCATTAATTCTTTGTATTGTTTCGATTCAGTTAATTTCTGGTCTAATCTTTATAATTTCCTCCTGTCTTTGGGCTTTGTGTTTCATTTGCTCTTCCTTTTTTAGCTGATTTAGGTGCTGCATGACAGTGTTTATTTGTTTCTGTTTTGTTTTCTTATTGTGTGAGTGCAGAGCCACAAATTTCCCTCTAAGGACTGCTTTCTTTTTAAAATTTATTTATTTTTTGTTATGGCAGGCTGAGCCTACTCTGGGGTTGGGCTGACATAGCATGTGTTGTTGGGGATTGAATCACGGTTCCTATGGTTGCCTAAGCTTTCCAAACCAGGTGCTTTAGACCGCTGAACCATATCGCTGGCGCCAAAGAACTGCTTTCATTGCATTCCATAAATTCCAGTAGGTTGTGTTTGAACTTTTATTAAATTGTAAATATTGTTTAATTTCTTGTTTAAGTTCATTTGTAACCTGCTGGTTGCTGAGAAGGGTGTTGTTTAATTTCCATGTATTTCTATGGTTCTTGTCATTTCTTTTGTCATTTTTCCAGTTTCATTGTACTGTGGTCAGATAATATGCATGGAATAATTTCTGTTTTCTTGCATATACTTAAGCATGACCTACGCACTAGTATGTGGTCCATTTTGGAAAATGTCCCTTGTGCAGCTGAAAAAAATGTGTATTCAGAAGTGATTGTGTGAGTACTCTGTGTATGTCCACTAAGTCCAGTTGTTTCAAATTCTGGTTCACCTTTCCTACTTCTTTACTAATTTTTTTTTTTTTTTGTCTACTTGACCTATCTTTTTGGGATAAGGTGGTGTTAAGGTCTCCTACTAGGGTTGTGGTATTAGATATTAAAGTTTTCATGTCCATTCAAATTTGTCTTATATAGCTGTGTGCTCCCATGTTGGGTGCATACATAATTATGAGTGCTATCTCTTCGTCTTGAATTTTTTCCCTAACCAGTATGTAGTGGCTTTCTTTATTTTGTTTGATCAACCTCGGTTTGAAGTTAAGACTGTCTGCAAACAGGATAGATACCCCTGCATTGTATGAGGTGCTGGGACATGTAGTATTTTTTCCATCCTTTAACTTTTAGCCTATGTGTTTCTTTATGAGTTAAGTTTGTTTCTTGTATACAGCATATTATTGGATTTTGCTTCCTTATCTATTCTGTTAGTCTATTTCTTTTAATTGGAGAATTTAGTCTAGTTAAATTGATGGTTATAATTGAAATGTATTGACTCATGATTGACATGTCTTTTACTTACTACTGTTTATACCTTTTTCTCCTGTTTATTGGCTACCCTATTTGGTGGGTTCTTTCTGCTCTCATTTGTAGAGTTTAGGTCATTTTGGTCTCTCTCAAAATATTTTTAGTAGTATGTGTAGGGTTGGCTTTTACATCAAGAAATTCTTTAGTTTTTCCCTGTCGTGGAAGTATTTGAATTGTCCCTCATATCTGAAAGAGAGTTTTTTGAGATATAGTAGTCTGGGCTGAAATTTGTTTTCATGGAGGACTTGAAGCACTCTGCTCCTTGCTCTTCTTGATATCATGGTTTGTGAAGAGAAATCTGCCATTTTTCTGATGGGTTTTCCTTTAAATGTGATCTGTTTCTTTTCTCTAGTGGTTTTTAATATATTCTTCTTCTGCTGGATTTCTGGGATCTTGACTATTCTATGCCTTGGTGTGTTTTTAGTGGAGTTGATGTTATTTTGAGTACCGTATGCTTTAGTTACCTGAATGATAGATTGTTTTCTCTTATTTGGGACATTTTCTACTATTACTTCTTCTCATATTGTTTTTATATCATTTGTGTTGACTCCTTTCTCATTGATTCCTATTAATCTCATGTTGTTCATTTTTGCATCATCTTACGGATGTCGAATTATTTTTTCCTGCATCCTGGTTGTTTTTAAGAGATGGTTTCTCACCTTTTCACTAGCTGCAACTATGTCTTCAAGATCTGAAATTCTACCTTCACTTTCATTCATACAGTGTTGCCAGCTTGTGATTGTGATTTTATTTTCTTCTATATCTCTTTGAAAGTCTTTCATGTGGTCTATCTTACCTATATTGTTCATTCAAAGATTCCATCATATTTCTAATCTCCTCTAATTTTTTATTAATGTCTTCTTTTGAGGCATTTATTAAGTCTCTTATTATAGTTATCCTTTCTTTTTCTACTTCAGAGGTTGTTTCTGCTCTCATTTTTTTTTTAACCTTTCTGCAATTGTTCTACTTCAGATGTTATTATTTAGAGATGACTTTTTTTTTACTTTAGAGGTTACTTCGGATCTGACTCCCTCTGTACTTCTCTGCGGCTGTTTTTTTACTTTAGGTTCTAGTAATTCAAAGATTTCTTATTTACTTGAGAAGTTATGTCCAATTGAGTTCCTCTGTATGTTTTTGCATTTGTTTATTTACTTCAGCTGTTACTAATTCAGAGATTTGGGCTGCCTGATTCCCACTTTCTTCTATGGTAGTGTCTCCTGTGTTTGTTCCAGGTGGGCTTGGGACATGAGATTGCATTTTGCTCCTTGTTTGTATCTCTGTGTATAGCAGTGACCTCTAGTATAGAACTACGTGCCAGTGGGTGGGTTGGTTAGGGCGTCAGGCCTGCTGCCTGCTGTGTGCAGGTCAATTGGTCCTCTGGGGCTGCTCAAGTCATGCTTGTGCTGGTTGTTGGGTCAGATGAGTTTCCAGCGGGCCTGGGGAGGTCTCACTCATTAGGCAGGTCTGGCTGCTTGGTTGGCTGAGCTTCTGGCAGGCCAGGGAAGTGTCACACAGTGGGCCTGGCTTCTGGGTGGGCCGGTGATGAGACATTTAAAAAAAAAAACCATGACTTAAATACATTTTAATTTAAGAACATTTATGTTTCCAGACGTGGGTATGTATCTCTTGTTTGTGTACAACCTTAAATTGGTTGGATTTATACATTTTTATACACAGTCAATGCTTTTCCAGGTGAAATTGCCCTTCGAGGCTGTGTATGACAGACCTTTCTCAAGGCTGATGTACACCACAGCCAGCCACACATCTGTGTCACAGGAGCCAGTCTTGGAGATTCTGTGGACACCAGGGACTAATGGAAGAGATCTTGAGGACAGCCCTCAAGGCAGATACCGCTCAATGGACCATGGGTGTCTTGATTATTTTTCTTGTTGCTGAGACAAAATACCTGATACCCAAAGTTAAAGAAAGAAAGATTTATTTTTCTCATGATTTGGGGAGGTTTTAGTCCATAGTCATCTGGCTGCAGGATGGCATAGCAGCAGGGCACTGCCGAGGAGAAACAGCTCCTGGCAGGCAGAAAGCAGCAACCTGTGATGAGACAGAGACCTCTCCCTTTTATTCCTTCCTGGCTGTTGCCTTTTGGGGGATGGCACCTACACCCAAGGTAGGCCCTCCTATTATCTGCACCCAGAACTACACTTGAGCAATCAATGAACCAATTCAGTAACCAGGCTCTCTGAATCCCAGCATAACACACCACTGAGGCAGCCACCTCTACAGAGCTTTACCTACGAGGGCCTGTGGTTTTGGACGGACGTCTAGACACGAGCTATAACTGTGAGCAGTGTGCTGGCACCCCAGTGTGGTGTCCCTAATTGCTGTGCAGTAGAGGTGTCGGTCTTACATTCTTCCATGCTGAGTCACTGATGATCAGCTGACATGAATCAAATAGTAATTGCGTCTTTCAGGGGCATAAAGCATAGTAAGACTCAGAGTTTGTCCAGATTTACTCAGGATATCTAACAGATTTACCACTAATAAAAATATTATATTTAATTTAATTTTAATTAATATTTAATTTTCTGAATATTGTTTAATTATACCTTTTGTTTTATGATTCAAAAAAACTCAACCATGGTTGAATATTCTCATGTTGTTCTTCTAATTTCTAATGTTCTTCTAATTTCTAATGGTACCATTTCTAATGTTTTATCAATTATGATTATGTTCTCTTTAAAATAAATTTAAAACTAAAAAGTAAAAGGACAATGAAAAATTAAAGTTTATAAGAAACAAGCATTAATGTTTAACTATTTGTCCAATCTTACATAGCTGTATCTATTAATTTGAGCAGTAGATTTCATGATAAAAATATATAATGCAGTAATGATTTATTATTTTGCTATCCTTGCTTTAAAAGTCTATACCACATATATAGTATGTTAGTCTGAAAAAAAATTTTCCCCTAGCTGTACTTTACATCAATATTGCACCAATCAAATTATCTGTACATCAATAAAAATAAATGTAATGTAACTAATTTTACTATTTTTATAAAAACTATGTAAGTAGATAATAACACAATAAAAAGACAATATCTGATACACAAATCCCTGTGCTACTAAATTGTCATGGGTGAGACAGCTGTGAGAGGGTAGAGAATTTATGAAGAGCTCACATTCTTTAAACATACTGAGATGCAACTGTATTTTAAGTTTTTCCTCTAAAGCTAAAAAAGTATTACTGATTTCATTAGTGGTGCCTTTTACAAAAAAAAAAGAAAAGAAAAGAAAAAAAAGATGAAGTGGATTTGGGACAGTTAAGGATCACCATTGGTAACAGTGTTGGATAGAAGACTCAGGCCACAGAATAGTCACAAGTGTGTCAACATGCCCTTTGTAGCGTGGTGTGTTCCAGCAGACCCTGATAAGACCACAGAAGCAGCAGGTTTGCATAAAATGAGAAACTGCTATCAAGAAAATAGGTAATCCCCTTAGCCTCACTTCCACATACTAACTTAAAAATTATACATTTTAGAGGCTTCATGTGTGGGCAGCACCTTACTGGCTGCCCTAGCTTTGCCATAGGCAATGTCTCTGGCATGTGGGTTATGATTACATTTGGCTAAACTTCTTCTTGAGGATGTGAAGGCCACTTTTGCTGAGAACACAGACTCTTTCCTTGGGTCTGTGTGTGCATGATGGGTGATTAAAATGGCTTAAGAGCCACTATACTGTGCGTTGTGCCTGTCTTAAGCTTTGGGTCAACTTTCATTGAGCATAGACAGGCTGCCCACTTAAAACTATTTTGCTTCATCCTGCAATAGGTTAAGGACAGTGCTGTGGGGATAACTTGGCCTTTGCCCACTGGAGCTGGCATGTGTTTTCTTTCTTTATCCCCTCTCTTTTGACTCTACCCACATGATTCGTGAGAAGGCACAATGCTCACAAACTTGAAGTCCTTCAAACCTAGCATGAGCCACATCCACCAGGTCAGGCTGTTTTGTGCAGGCTGACCGCATCAGCTATATAAACCCCAGTGGTCCTAAGGCCAAGTGGACCATGACCACCTGGTAGGCGGAGTCCATCACAAAAAGAAATTCCCCTCACAACCATGGCCTGGCCAATAGAAACTGCTCAACTATAGCCCACCCAAGCAGATTAGAAAACTTGCTGCCCTCTTAGTTATGCCAGCATCACCTTTGTTACCCTCTGGCCTGACAGCTAATTCTCTTTAACTAAAACTTCAGCTCAGCAGAAGCCAAGTGTCCCGTAAATAAGCTGGCCTGTGTGGAGTATGTGTGCTGCAGTGCTGGGCCCGGTCTCAGTAGACTCACACTAAAAATAAAGCCCTTAGCTCAATATTAAAATATTAGTTAATGAATGTATATTTTTTAATTTTAAAGTGAAATGTTTAGTTTTTGAAGATTTAATTTTATTTTAAGAGTAAATAACAGAAACAAAGATAGAAAAATAGTTAACAAGTAAAATGAAATGTTTATTTATTTATTTATTTATTTATTTTTACAGGAGGAAAAGTTTATTTGGCTTATAGTTCATGGAGATTTCAGTCAATAGTTGGCCGGCTCCAAGGCAGAGTAGCATATGGCAGAGGGGAGTTGCAGAGAAAAAATAGCTCATTGCACATAGAAGACAGCAAAAACAAGGGACAACCACAACTTTTTGCTCCTTATATCTTATGAAGGCTACCTGTGCATAGGGTAATCTTTATTCCTCATGCCCTTAATCCTACCATTACACCATGAATCAATTCCAGCATCACCTACTCTAAATCCAGCCCTATCTGAAGAAGCCCCACCTATAACCACATGAGGCTTTGGGGGTTTATCTAAACACAAGCCATAACAGTGAGAATGGATTATTGGTCCCAAGACAAGACCATTTGGCTCTCTGAGTTTCTTGTGTTACACAGCTATATTCCAAGAACTGGGTACACAGACCTGTAGTTTTATTGTTTTAACTTCAGAAGCATAGAAGTGGATACCAAATTGTTTAATCACTGACTTTACTTTTTTAAACAATCTTTTAGAGGTTTTAGGTTTATAGAGAGATTGTGCATAGATAACTTCTATGTGTCCAATCCCTGGTTTTGTATATTACAATATTGATATATAGTATACTCTTTATAATTCATGCGCCATTATTGATACATGTATTGAATTTGTTTTTACCTAATAGTTTTTCTCTATTGTAGGCCCATCTCAGGCAGCACATTACATCTTCAATTTCTCTTGACTATGTTAGTATCTCAGACTTCTTTTGTTAACTCAGTTCTGATGAGTATTGGTTAGTATGTTGTAGGATGCTCTCAACTGGAATTTGTTGTTTATCTAGGCTGGAGGTGTAGGGTTTGGGGAGGAAGATCACAGAGGGAAAGTGCCATTTCACTTAGATTCTCTTAAGGTTTAGGTCTTACATGTTTATAGTTTAGATCTAAAATAGCTCCTCACTTTTCAAGTCTCTTGATTGGGTGATGGATTAGCAGTAGTTATTACATCATTAAGTAAAAATGTATAAAATATGAGGGCTATGATGAAAGTAAAATGAAATGTTTAAATCACACATAATCTGTGTTTTTTAAACTAACAATTGTAACTAATTAGCAAACTGTTAGCCATGAACATATTTACATAAATCAGGATTCCTTGTGTTTCTTTCATAGTTTTATGAGATGATTACCTTGCAATTCTCATGTAGGTACAATGAGCTGTTTTTGAATCGTTACTGGAAGAAAAAATATGTTCAACTTATTTGCATTCACTGTAATGGAATAAGAGAAGCACTCCTCAAGATAACTGGTATTTTGTTGTTGTAGTTGTAGTTGTTATTGTTGTTGTTACAAACACTACTAAATGAGTCATGGCTCTCTAATTTATTTTTTTATATATTATTATTTTTTATTTTAAAGAGTAAAAATAGCAGGAACAAAAATAGAAAAAAAAAAACCAGTAATAAGTAAGCATATATATAGTACAGAATTTCAAAATAAGAAAAATTTAACAATGGTTGCATTACATGTTTTCATCATCAAATCAGTATAGATCAACAGACACAGCTATGTAACACTGATCAAATGATTAAGCATGCACACTTTAAATAAACATTATTTTTATAACTCTTCCAAATGCATTTTGTATTTAAGTCACTTTTCTAAAAAAAAAAAATATATATATATATATATATATATATATAGGGGTTGAGAATGCAAAAAAACACATGCTCCTGAGATTGATTCCTGGCACCACCCAAAATTAATTAATTAATTAACTAATTAATTAATTAATTCTTTTGAGTCCTTACACTAGGGAGACTATATGATATTTACATATGTAGCTCTGGTTTATTTCACTAAGGAGTGTACGCTCAAGATACATCCATTTATATATGAAGTCTTCTAGTTTATCATTCATTGTAGCTGAGTAATATTCCATTTTATGAAAATACCATATCTTTTTCAACCATTCTTCAGATGACGGGCATTTTGGTTGTTTCCAGGATTTAACTATCCCAAATTTTGCTGCTATAAACATAGGTGCACAGATATCACTATGATATGATGTTTTCAGTTCTTCTGGGAAAATTCCCAGTAGTGGGATAGCTGGATTGAATGGAACTTTCAATTCTAGTTTTGTAAGGAACTCCACACTGCTTTCCATAATGGTTGCACCAATCTGCATTCCCACCAGCAGTGGAAAAGGGTTTCTTTTTTCCACAGTTTCTCCAACATTTGTTGTTGGTTGATTTCTTTATGGTAGCCATTCTTTCTGGGGTGAGATGGTGTCTAAGTGTTGTTTTGATTTGCATTTCGCGAATGGCTAGTGATGTGGAGCATTTCTTCATGTGTGTAGAGGCTTGTTGAATTTGTTTCTCTGAGAGGTGTGTGTTCATCTCAGATGCCTATTTCTGGATTGGATTTTTGAATTTTGGGACCCTAATGATTTTTAGTTCTTTGTAAATTCTAGATAGAAGACCTATTTCTGGATTGGATTTTTGAATTTTGGGACTCTAATGATTTTTAGCTCTTTGTAAATTCTAGATAGAAGACCTTTGTCTCAATATTTATTAGTTAAAATTTTTTGAAAATTTGTGGGTTGTCTTTTCACTCTGTTGGTAATTTATTTTGACATGAAAAAATTTCTAATCCAGGGGAGGTCCCATTTGTTGATTTTTTCATGTGTTAAATGTGCATTTTGATTTTTGCCCATGAACTCTTTGCTACCCCGATGTCTTTAAGATTTCCTCTGATTTTCTCCTCTAGGAGGTTTAGTGTTTCTCTTTTAATATTTAGGTCTTTAATCATTTTTATTTTAGTTGAATGCATGGTGATAGACCTGGGTCAAGTTTTAGCTTTCAGGAGGTGGAGATCCAGTTTTTCCAGCACCATTTGTTAAAGAGGCTATCTTCCAGTAAACATGTTTGGCTCCTTTTTCAAAAATAAGATGGCTTAGTTTGTTTGTATTTAGTTCTGCATCTTCTAATCTATTCCTCAGGTTTACTTTTTTGCCAATACCTGCTGATTTTATCATAGTAGCTCTGTAGTACAATTTTAGGTCAGGAATTGTAATGCCTCCTGCCCTACGTTTGTTGCCCAGAATTGTCTTTGCAATTCTGGGTCTTTTTTGGTTCCAAATAAATTTTAGGAATGACTTCTCCAGGTCTGTGAGGTATGTTGATGGCATTTTGATAGGAATTGCATTAAAACTATACAAAAATTTAGGTAGTATGTCCATCTTCACAATGTTGGTTCTTCCTATCTGAGAGCAGGGAATATCTTTCCATTTTCTGAGATCTTCTAAGACCTCTTTTTTCAGAGTACTGAAGTTTTCATTTAAAAGCTCTTTTACTTCTTTAGTTAGGTTGATTCCTAAATATTTCATTTTCTTTGGTGGTGTTGTAAAAGTTATTGTTTCTCTCTAATTTGTCCCTCAGTGTGCTTGTTATCTGTATAGAGGAATTCCATTGCCTTTTGTGTATTCATTTGGTAACTTGCTATGCTGCTGAATTTGTGTATTAATTCTAATAGCTTGTTGGTGATATTTTTCGGGTCTTCCAAATAAATTATCATGTCATCTGTAAATAATGATAATTTAACTTCTTCTTTATATATATTTTATTCCTTTTGTTTATCTCTCTTGTCTAAAGGCTATAGCTAATGATTCCAGAACTATATTGAATAGGAGTGGTGATAAAAGACATCCTTGTTTTGTACCACATTTGAGATAAACAGCTTCAGTTTTTCCCCATTTAGAATTACGTTAGCTGTTGGATTATCATAGATGGCTTTTATCAGATTATGGAAGAGGCCCTCTATTCCAAGTTTCTGTAGGAGTTTGAACATGAATGAGTGTTGGACTTTGTCAAAAGCCTTTTCGGCACCAATTGAGACAATCATGTGATTTTTGGCTTTGGCTCTATTGATATAGTGTATCACATTTATAGATTTGCACATATTGAACCATCCTTGCATTCCTGGGATAAATCTTACTGGGTCATGGTGTATAATCTTCTTGATGATTTATTGTGTTTGAGTGGTGAGGATTTTATTGAGAATTTTTGCATCTATGCTCATGAGAGAAATTGGCCCATAGTTCTCTTTGTTAGTTATGTCTCTTTCTGGTTTTGATATCACTGTAATGCTTGCTTCTCGGAATGATTTTGGGAGGATTGCTTCCTTTTCAATTGCCTTAAGAGTTTGAGAAGTATTGGGCTATGTCTTCCATAAATTTCTTGTAGAATTCAGTGGCGAATCCATGAGGTCCTGGACTTATCTTTGTCGGTAGACTTTTTATTACATTTCTATTTCATTGGCTGTTTTGGGGTTGTTGAGAGTTCTTATATCTTCTTGATTCAGTTTTGGTAATTTATACTTTTCTAGGAATCTATCTGTTTCTTCTGGGTCTTCAATTCTGTGAGAATAAAGATTCTCAAAGTAGCTATTGATGATCCTCTGAATCTCTGTTGTGTCTGTAGTAATTTGCCCCTTTTTCTTTCTTTATTGCTTGAATTTGGGTCCTTTGTTTCCTCTTTTTGCTGAGATTAGCTAATCTTTCAGAGAACCAACTTTTTCATTCATTAGTTCTTTGTATAGTTTTCTTTGTTTTGACTCAGTTCATTTCTGCTCTAATCTTTATAAAATTCCTTCTGTCTTTGGGCTTTGTATTTTGTTTGCTCTTCTATTTCTAGTCGATTAAAGTGCTCCATGAGAAAATTTATTTGTTCCTGTTCTGTTTTCTTAATGTGTGAGTTAAGAGCTATAAATTTCCCTTTAAGAACTGGTTTCATTGCATCCCATAAATTCTGGTAGGTTGTGTTTGAATTTTCATTAAATTTTAGGTATTGTTTAATTTCTTGTTTAATTTCATCTGTAAACCACTGCTTGTTGAGAAGAGTGTTGTTTAATTTCCATGTATTTCTGGAGTTTTCATGGTTTCTTTTGTCATTTATTTCCAGTTTCATTGCACTGTGGTCAGATAACATGTATGAGATAATTTTTGTTTTATTGTATATGCTTAAGCATGACTTGTGTACTAATTAATATGTGGTCTATTTTAGAAAATGTCTCGTGTGCAGCTGAAAAAATGTGTATTCTGAAGTGGTTGGGTTGAACACTATGTGTAAGTCCACTAAGTCCAGTTGTTCCAAGTTCTGGTGCAGTTCTGCTACTTCTTTGCTAATTTTTTGTCTGCCTGACCTGTCTTTTTCGGATAAGGGAGTGTTGAGGTCTCCTGCTAAGATTGCGGTATTGGATATAAGATTTTTCATGTCCATTAAGGTTTGTCTTATATAACTCTGTTCTCTCATATTTGGTGCATACATATTTATGAATGTTACCTCTTCGTCTTCAATTTTTCCCCTAACCAGTATGTGGTGGTTTTCTTTATTTCATTTGACCAAACTTGGTTTGAAGTTTATAGAGTGTCTGCAAGCAAGGTTGTTACCCCTGCTTTTTTCTGAGGGGCTGGAGCATGTAATATTGTTTTCTACACTTTAAGTTTTAGCTTGTTAGTTTCTTTATGAGTTAAGTGTGTTTCTTGTGTACAGCACATGTTTGGATTTTTGGTTCCTTATGCGCTCTGTCAGTCTATATCTTTTAATTGGAGAATTTAGTCCATTTACATTGATGGTTATAATTGAAATGTATTGACTTATGATAGACGTGAGTTTTACTTACTACTGCTTACCTCTTTTTCTCCTGTGTTTAATGGGTTGCCCTATTTGATGGACTCCTTCTGTTCTCATTTGTTGACTTTGGGTTGCTTTGGTCTCTCTCTAAAAATTTTTTTTAATATACCTTGTAGGGTTGGCTTTGACCTCATGAAATTCTTTAGTTGTTCCTTATCATGGAAATATTTCATTTCTCCCTCATATTTGAAGGAGAATTTTTCTGAGTATAGAAGTCTGGGCTGGAATTTGTTTTCATGGAGAACTTGAAGCACTCTGCTGCATGCTCTTCTTGACCTCAGGGTTTGTGCAGAGAAATCTGCTATTATTTTTTTTTTAATGGATTTTCCTTTAAATGTGATTTGTTTCTTTTCTCTACCAGCTTTTATTATATTATGCTTTTGCTGGATTTCTGGGATCTTGACTATTATATGTCTGGGTGTGTTTTTAGTTGGGTTGATGTTATTTGGAGTTCTATATGCTTCAGTTACCTGAATGATCGATTGTTTTCTCAAATTTTGGAAGTTTTCTGCTATTACTTCTGTCCATATTCTTTTTATATCATTTGTGTTAACTGCTTCTTTCTTGTTGATTCCTATTAATCTCATGTTGTTCATTGTTTTCATCATCTTGCAAATATTGAATTATTTTTTTCCTGAATCCTTGTTATTTTTAAGAGATCCTTTCTTACCTTTTCACTGGCTGCAACGGTATCTTCTAGATCTGAGATTCTATCTTCACTTTGGTTCATACGGTTTTGCCAACTTGTGATTGAGATTTTATTTTCTTGTATATCTCTTTCAAGCTGTTTCATGGGATCTACTTCTCTTTTATATTGCTCAATCAAGGAGTCCGTCATTTTTCTATTCTCCTCTAATTTTTTTTTATCAATGTCTTCTTTAGTAGTACTGAAGTCTCTAATTATAGTTATCCTTTCTCTTTCTAGTTCAGATATTACTTCTGCTCTGTTCCCTCTCTACCTTTCTGTAGTTGCTCCCCTACTTCAGGTGCTATTAATTTTGACAGATCTTTTTTAACTTCAGAGGTTCTTTCTGCCCTGGTTTCCTCTATGTGTTTCTGCAGTTGTTTTTCCACTTCAGAATCTATTAATTCATACATTTCTTTTTTTACTTCACATATTATCTCTAATCTGAGTTGCTCTATATGTTTCTACACTTTTCTGTCTACCTCAGAAGCTATCAATTAAGAGATTTCATCTGCATGATTCCCGTTTTCTTTATGCTGGTGTCTCCTGTATCTGTTACAGGTGGGCTTGGGACCTGAGATTGCATTTTTCTCCTTGTTTGTATCATTCTATATAGCAGTGATCTTTGGTGCAGGACTGTGTGCCCACAGGTTAGTAGTTCAGTCTGGGCTGCTGGGTCAGCTGAGCTGCTTTTAGCCCCGGGGAGGGAGGTCTCACTCACCTGGGGGGCCTCGCTGCTGGATAGGCTAAGCTTAGTGTCAGGCCAGAGATTTGACTCATGTGGTGGACCTGATGCTGGATAGGCTATGCTTTGTGTCTGGATGAAGGTCTGACTCACATCATGGGCCTTGCAGCTGGATAGGTTGTGCTCATAGTGGGCTGGAGGAGGTCAGACATGGCAGCCCTGATCTTGGTTAGGTTTCACTTGCGAGGGGTCAGAGGAAGTCTCAGGCAGTCCACAGGAGGTGTCAGGTGGGCTGGAAGAAGTCTCAGGCAGGCTGGAGGAGGTCTCAGGTGGACTGTAGGTCTCAGGTAAGCCAGAGGTCTCAGGTGAACCAGGGTCTTCAGGTGGGCCAGAGGTCTCAGGCAGGCCTGAGGAAGTCTCATGTGGGTCGGAGGAAGTCACGGCTCCTAATTTTTTTACCTGTGGTTGCAACCCTCTAATATGAATTTCTTGGGCTGACAGAATAAAGGATCTTTAGAGTAGCAGAAAATAGAAACACCAAAACTTTACCCAGAATTTAGAGGCTGATTTATTAACATCAATAGGCCTGACCTAAAATCATTTCCAAAGTGTCAGGTCCTAATCTCTGGTAGTCTAGAGCTTATATGGAGCTTGTAATCAGAAAGTACAGAAGCAGAATATTTTGTGGTTATTGATGGGTTACATCTTATTTCACTATTATTGATTGGCCTAGTGGAAAATTACATTATATGTTGCATATTATAAGTTGAAACTCCAAACAAGTTCAGAATTTTGGGAAACACTTGGCTGAGGAAAGGTATGGGTTCAGGGTGTGGTTTGACAAGGAAATATGAACTTGGTGCTGGAAAACCAACCTACTCAGGGAAATAGATGGTTGTAGGCTGGTGCAGGAACTCAGAAATACAATTTAACTCTATTGTCCTCTTCATTAGATGTTGCAGAATTACTCACTTGGTCCTTAAGAAGTCTGGTGTGTGCCCTTTGCCCCTTGCTCTGTTGCTAATCTGAGATTCCATGAGAAGGAGACCAGGCCATTTTAGACCAATAATTTCAAAGGGTTATATTCCATGTAGTGGTACGTAACTGTCACCAAACGACAAATGGTCACAAAGTTTTGGAAGGCTCTAGATGTCTCAGTGGTTCTTTGATTACCTGAAATATATAATCTCAAGCTATAACACAGCAGAAGTTGTAAAATATAGCCTGCCCCCCACAGACACATACACATCATAGAGAAAAACTAGCACTCATGTTTATAGAAGCTTTGAGAAAAGAATTCTGGCCATTTGCTCTGATTCAGGTTCTGAATTCAGCCTTCTAGCCTTTTGCGGGAGATTTTGCTCATGCTGGAGAAACAAAATATACTATGCTAAAAAAACAAGGGGCAGTAAATTCTGCAATATTTTAAAAGTTAAAGTAGAAGAGGCAGAATAGTCATTAAAGCCTAGGAACACTAATGTAATATAGTGCTAATTTGAAAATTACAAACAAGACAAAATGGACTATTTATAGAGATTAAAATAAAGCCCTGATGACAAATGTGGCTTTTGTCTTTGGAAGAGATGTGCCCAACGCAGCAGTAACTCACATTCACTAGAGCCGACTGCTGATTCTGTCACCTTCGCCAGCATTTCTGCAATTATTCTCCTCCCTGCTGTGTGCAAGTGTGGATCACATTAAAAACACTGCACTTAGTGTGTGTATGAGACACCTAAGCTATGAGGAACCCTTCTCTCGGGAGCTGGTACCCAAGCCAGCAGCATCAAAGCAAAGACGAACTTACGATTCCTTGCATAAATAGCCATTATCATGATGAGTAGTCCTCACCCTTTTCCCCTTCTCTATGAAAGAAAATTTTCACATTAAAAAAGTGACAATTTATTTCAAAATAACTACCATAATTTGAATATTTTCAACAAGGGGCTCCATAAATGGATGATAAGATTTTCAAAGCAGAAGATGTTTTTAGCATGTTATGAAAAGATGAAACATTTCAAAAATTGCTCTGCAGTATATTTGGAGATTTATTTTTTCTCATGTCTCAGGAGACGGGTTCCTTCCAGAAGCACACTTGATAAAGTGTGACTTATTTTATAATTCTGGCCAACAAAAGCTGAAGTAACTAGCCCCAATAACACTATAAAATTGACTCACAATTTTTGTTCATTTCATATCCTTATTCTTAGTTTTGCTTTAAGTGTTGTTTTTCTCTTTGCACCTGATAGAAAAATAGAATAAAAACAAGTTAAAGTATTTCTTCCCAGTTTATGGTTTTCAGGTAAACTCACTGCTCTTTTTACCTACTTGCGAATGTCATCCAAAATTGCTAAATGTTAATTAACGTCAGCATCATCCACCTTGTGTCCTTTCAGATGCAAGTTTAACATGATATTCTTTAATAGCTAAAGTAATAAAACTTTTATTACAGAACATTTGACAAATAGCAACATCTTAAGAAGGAAATAAGAATCAGTAGTAATCTTATGACCCAGGAATAATCACTGTAGATATTGCTAGTCTGTCTTCTCATGAGGGAATAAATATAAAAAAAGACCTACTATTTTTGGCAAAACACAAAACTCTGGTCTGATTTTGCATCAGATTTAGATATACAACAGAACTGAACAGAGGGTACAGAGGTTTCCCACATGCTTCCTCCAGGTACGGAACAGCAGTGGGCTTTGGGATCAGTGCCACACACAGGAGCATGCAGTCTATATGAAATGCTTGCCAGCTTGATTGTCTTATTGTGCTGGAGATCAAATCCAGGGTCTTGTGCATGCATATTGGGCAAGCCCTCCACCACAGAGTTACACTCCCAGCTTTGAAGGTGTATTTTATATCCATGATCGGCTAAATCTCAGGATACAGAACTAGCAGACATGGAGGACCAATGTTTAAGGATGTCAACTTGAGTGTCCTTGTGCTTTTCTATCTTCAGGAATCCAAGAACTAAACCCCTGCAGGTCTGAAGGGCTCCCAGTATTTAGCACAACAAATAAACTTATGGCAATATATCATTACCCCCCAACATGCGCAGTTTATATTAGGTTTCACTCCTTGGGTTGTATATTCTATAGCTGCGGACAAGTGTGTAACGATGTGTTCACCACTGGTAGGCAGAATAGTCTCACTGCCCAAATAGTCTTCTGGGGTCCACCTGATCATCCTAATGCTGGGCAGCCACTCATCTTTCTACTATTTCCACAGTTTCGGCTTTTCCTGAATGTCAGTTTGTTAGAATCGTTTATATAATATGTAGCCTTTTGAGACTGGTTTCCTCTCTTTAATATGCATTTAGGTGTCCACTACAGTTCCCATGGCTTGATGGTATATTTCTTTTTAGCATCAAGCTGTATTCTATTGTGTAGGTGTTGCATACTTTGTTTACCCATTTACATGTATGTATGTATGTATGTATGTATGTATGTATGTATTTATTTTGCAGAACCAGGGTTCAAACTCACAACCTTGCCCTTGCCAGGTAGGCACTTGTGCCACAGAGCTCTCTCCCCAGACCCCATGCTTTGTTTATCCATTTAGATATTGAGGAACATCTTGTTGCTTCCAAATTTTGAAAATTATCAATAAAACTACTATCAACATCTGTATGCAGCTTCTTGGTGGCCATATGTTTTAGTCTCCTTTAGATAAAGAAATAAGGCCATATATACCTATGTAAGAAATCTGCTGAAGTGTTCTAAAACCTCGGTACCAGTGTGCATTCCCACCAACAGCTCCCATGGTCCCTGTCCTCACCAGCCTTTTGTGTTGTCAGTGAGTTGTATTCGGGCCATTTTAATAGGTATGTAGTAGCATCCCAGTGTGCTTTGCATTGACCTGTGGTGTGACACATCTCTTCCTATGCTGATTTGCCATCTGTGCTAGTGCACAGACACTCCGCTGACCTGATTTCTTTTGCGAGGTGTCTACTGTAAGTTTTTCTCCCACCTTTTCCATGGAGTGTTTCTTTTGCGTTGTGAAAGAATATGAGATCCTATGAATTATTTTTTATAAAGGTACATGCACATATGAAATTGTAAGAAGACATTCTCAGCATGACGTAGAGATAGTACCTAATTTTATTTTTCAACCTAATATAATTAGTGAGTAGAGCACTTAAACTACTTTGTGTAATGTTTCCATAGAAATCTTTCCCAGCTTCACTAGTCCAGTGTGACCTTAGTGATTAGTGAGAAAAATGTCCTGAGACTGCATCAAACATTTTTGACAGCCACCTCCTATTTCCTTCTACATAGTCAGCTATTATCCTTTGTTTCTTAACTACAGACATTTTTAGGTATAAACACAGCACTGAGAGACAAGCTGAAGTCACCAAATTCCATAACAAACTTAAGTACTGAGCAGAAGGCTCACGGCCTCTCCATGGATGTGTTCAGTGTCAAGAGAAACAAACAAAAACATACTCATTCTGAAGGAGACAAGTGAAATAAACACTGATCTGAAAAGCATCAACAAGCTTGCATTTACTTAAAGAGAGTGTAAGACTGTTTCCATGAAAAGCATAAACAAGCATCAGGCACTTATCAGAGCACAATGGAAGATTATTTCCCTGTTCCAAACCCGGACTTACAGGAAAATACCATAAAAGTAGTGAAGTGAGGCACCATGGGGCAGGGCTGGACTTCTGAGCTAAAAATAATGGAGAAAAAAGACAATAGTAACCAGGAATTCGTCATTTAACCTGATGTTTTCACCCCTGGTCTTTTTTTTTTTTTTTTTTTTTTTTTTTTTTTTTTTTGTCTTTTTGAGACAGGGTATCTCTATGCAGTTGAGGCTGGCCTTGAGCTCACTTTTGTAGCCCAGGCTGGTCTCGAACTTGCACCGATCCTCCTGCCTCAGCCTCCCAAGTGCTGGGATTACAGGTATGAGCCACCACGCCCGGCTTCACCCCTGGTCTTATGAACTTGAAATGATGCATTTTCTCTATCTAAAGCTTCCACTAAGTAAAGTAAGTGATTAATTAAATGTGCCTGTTCTTCAAACTATGGAGCAGAAGGTGTTTCCATTTGAATAAACACGCCCACTAAACTGAGCAATAGGTGTAAGGGTATAAATGTGATTTTGCATTCCAAGTGGGGATGAAGTGGGCAGGGAGGTGGGGGTTCCTATGTTCTTACCTACTACGTACAGTATCTTTCAGCAGCACAGGAGTTCTGGTTACAGCCCTGTACCTACATCTTGTGACTAGCGAAGCACAAAACTCTGCAATCATTGGGCCAACCTAGTTTTCTAATTTGGACGCAGTGATCAGAAGAGGCAGTGACCCCGAAGAGCTGGAGCCTGCAGTGGATAATTACAAAAATCTTCCTTCATGGGAGACTGCAACATTAGGCAAACTTTCTTCCTCTCACATTGTATGTCTCTAGAAGGAACAAGCTCTTCCATCTTAGACATTTAATCATATGATCTCCATCAGGGTGAGCACAATTAAAGGACTAATTTTTTTCCTTTTTTTCTTTTTTTTTAATCTTAGGGAATGGTCTACAGGGTGTTAAGAGTCTCACTACTGGACCAAACTCATAGTGATCTTCCTGTTTACAGCCTACCAAGAGCTGGGATTACAGGCACGCGCCACCACACCTAGTCTCAATTGCCATTTTAGCACACCCCTGGGGCAAGGCCAGCACAGCAATCCTGAGGATTGAACACCTGACCCCTGTGCCTGTTTGCAGGTCTTTTAATCTGCTAAGCTATTTGACAGACCCTCTAAATTGTTTTTATAGGTAATAATATCCTACAATCACAAACTTGTCTATAAACTAAAATATTGATATAAAGTATGAATATCTTGGTTCTCTGTTTCCTTCACCTTCACTATTTCCCCATGCTGGTTTTGCCCATTAGAATGAGTTTTTTTCGCACATGGAAAAGCTCAAGGGTACTCTCCTTCCCAGTACTTTTGCCTGAATAAACTTCAAGGGTTGCATTTGAAGAAACCTCATTCCAGACCTGGTGGCTATTCAGAGGGGCTTGTGAAGAATCCTCAAGTGCCAACTTCTGCTGTGTGGTCAAATGTTATGGGTGAGGTCATTATCACAGATGAACATATAATGACGGGACAAGAACAGGTCATTCTATCTGTGAGCCTTCAGACAACCATTAAAATGTGATGGTTCGGAACTGAGATAGTTAGGTCAAATTAATTTTTGTTGGTACAGTCATTCAGTATATATGTACCATGTCCCAAGTGCTGTGTCAGGCTATGGGGACAAGCAGAGTTCCTGACCCTAAGGAGGCTACATCTTGGCCTACAGGGGTGTGTGTTTAAGGCCTCACAAGAGCAGAAAAGAGGACTCTTAACCTGAAAGTAAGAAACAGAGAAGGTTCCAGAACGCAGTGACAGCAAAGCAGAGACTATAAGAGGAGGGAGAAGTCAGCCTCTAGAGCAAGAAGGTAAGCTACTCAGAGGAGGGTCCAGAGAGAAGGGGCTTCAATAGGCCTGGAGGGGAGCAGTCCAGAAAGACACAAATGTGGCCACATAGGAGCCTTTGAGATCTGCAGTGACACCTAGATTTATGAACTTGATTCTTTTCATGACTTTGATCATAAGCTGAGTTGGATAACTGAATCAAACTGAATGGTTAGGTCCAGTGTTGACGGTAATGGGAAATCTGCCTTGGTTTTTGTCCAGTTCAGTTTGTGATGACATCATGAACAGAACTGAGTTTGTAAACTGAACTACCACGATATCTTAGAACAGTGGGTGATGTGATAAGGAAGGCCAACTCTCTACCATGTGAGTCAGTTTTCTGTCACTCACTGGGACACAACGCAAGCACTCATGACTTAGAGGGGGAGAAGCTTAATTTGGCTCACAGTTTCAGAGCACTGGGTCCATGGTCAGCTGGCTCCAAAGCAGGATATAGTGTAGGAAAGACATTAGCTGAAGCTGGTTACGAGGCTGTGCTCTGCTGCAGCTCTTAGGAAGAACCTGTGCTCTACTTTCCTGCTTTTGGAGGTTGCTGTGTTCCTCATCTCATTGTGGTTCAAAGCCAGGCAGGACCCAGTGGCTCTTTATCTTAATGCTCTAGTTCTGACTGCACTGCTCCCCTTGTTCCCATTTCAGCCCGTAAGACTGCACCGAGCTCACCTGGATAAGCCAGGCTAGCCTTTAGAAATTTTCAATATACCATCAGTTGAAGATTTCCAGTCACGTGTACAGTATGCACTGACTAAATCACTCACCCTGTCCATTCATCACTGCTCTACTCTCCAATCAACCCAATTAGCTGCCACCCGAGACACTCACTGCTTGTCTTTTGTGTTTCTTTAAGAGCTCCAAGTCATCTCTCGTGAGATGTCCAGTTCTAATGTAACTCCTAGTGACATTTCCAGGATGAATTATCACATGTTTTAGTTCTAAATTGTGTATTTCCCCCACATTATAATGTTTCTAATACTGGGATTGAAGCAGACACTCAATTTATTGCTCAGTTTTGTTTCTCACGAGCTGCTTTTAGCTGATGAAAATACACAATTAAGGAAAAATTTTAATCGTGAAACGTTCTTCTAAGTGACTAACAGCTTTTCCTGTTGCTCTGGGCCACTGGTTATAGAAAGGTTTTGGCCAAGCTAAATATAACATACAGGAATATTTAGAGTACTAACTGCACATAAGTAGAGTATTATGTAATTATTATCATGGATCTTATTATATTCATATATAACTTGTATAGTCATATATTATATTTTATCTTTAAAGTAACTATAAAGTAATATAACATATAATGCTATATATATATTAAATAATATGCAATATGTAATATTACTATATGCTACCTATCATTACATAGTCTATGATATAGAATGTCCTATTTAATGGTTATATAATATTATATACACTATAATGTTATACACATTTAGAGTAATTGTTCTAAAGACAGTAGCAACAGGCTGAATACTGGCTATAAATGGTGCAAATCTTTTATCCCTAGAGAACATGGGAGCTGGCATTTTTGAGATCTGATTGGACTAAACACCTTGAAGTGGGGAGGTTCTCCTAGGTTATCCGGATGGACCCTGAGTTAATTCCATTCATCCTTACAAAAGACAGCACACGTGGAGGAGCAGGCGTCGTGAAGGTGGAGCAAAGAGCAACCAGAGGACGCTGGCATGAAAGGCAGAGAGATGGGCTGAGAAAGACCAGCCCCACCCCCTGGCAGAGACCACAGGTGGTGCTGTGGCTTACATCCGGATGACCCTCCAAACCCCATGTGGTCCCAATGAGGCTTTTCAGAGGTGGCTGGATCCAGGATGTGTGATGCGGAGGTTGAAGATGGGAAGCTGGAGCTGATGCATGTTGGGATGCTAGCACTAAGGGCACCCCACCCTGGTGTGAGTGCTCTCTCCTACAGGTGTGCTGCCTGGGAAGGCAGAGGATGGGGCCAGAAAGAGGGCTGCTGTGCCACTTGCTGCTCACTGCTTTTGCTGCCTCCTGCCTTTTGCCTTCTATGCCATGGACTGTTTCTTCTTGCAATGGCCCTCTGCCAAGCCACCCTGCCTTGGAGCCAGCTGACTATGAACTGAAACCGTTACAAACTTGGGGCTAAATAAACTCTCTTTCCTATAGCTTTTGGTGTCAGAGATATAGTCTCAGCAATGAGAAAAAGTAACTAACAAAAAATTGATTCTTGTCTTGAGCCTCCAAAGGAAGTGAAGCCCCATTATTCCTTGACTGTGACTCAACAGTGCGCTCTTCAAACCTGTGGTCTACAGAACTACACGAGATTTTTTCTGTGGTTTTGAGCCACCAAGCAGGCAGTGATTTGTCAGGACAGTCACAGAGCCGATGTGACCATTTCTGTGATAACAGGTACACGTTGGGGCTCTTGTATCTCATGACAAATAATCCTGTTAAAGCCTAAAAATTTTTGTTTTAATTTTAGCTAAGCAAATTATGCTTTTTACCTTGAATGTAGCAGGTACAGTGAATTTTATAGTGGTCTCACTAACAAATATCTGACACTTCACTATGATATAAGGTGAAAACATGTAATGTGGACAAGGGAGCAGACTTTGCCCCAACCACAAATCAAGAATGGGCTACCCTGGTTAAACCAATTTTTTTTTCTTTCTTTTT
Source organism: Myocastor coypus (assembly GCA_004027025.1). NCBI lineage: Eukaryota > Metazoa > Chordata > Mammalia > Rodentia > Myocastoridae > Myocastor > Myocastor coypus. The sequence goes on from PVJA010015555.1 coordinate 27,100, forward strand.
CTCATTTCTGTATTTGGAACAGGGTCTTCCTACACAGCTCTGACTCCTAGTGATCCTCCTGTTTTCAGCCGCCCTAGTGCTGGGATTATAGATGTGCTGCACCACACCCTGGACTTGTTCACTGGCTCAGTGCAACCCAGGGGTAGGACCAGCATGGCATGCAGGATGAGGCATCAAATCCTGGTCCCTGCACTTGCCAAAGCAGGTACTTAGTATGCTGTGGTATCTCACCAGTCCTAAAAGTTTCTATTGAAGCATTAATAGACAATATTACTGAGTGACACTCATTGGTCATAAATCCTGATGTACAAGTGGGACCTAGACTGATGAACCTTGAGACTTGAGGAAGATCATCCCTGCTTCTGTAGGAGGATCTCCAAGGTCTCCTGTCCGTTATATATGAACAAAGAAGAACCTGAGGGCCCGGGAGGAGAGATGCAGACATAGGCAAGTCTAATGATGGCTAAGATAACAGATTTTTTACTGAATACCTATTACATGATAGAAGCTCATGTGTTTTATGTGTAATTCATTCAATCTCTACAAATGTTACCAACCTTGAATCCTGTCACAATAGCTAAGAAACTCATTATTTAGGTCACCTTCCGTGGTTTGTCACCTACAATCACATGCATCCACACTGAAGGGCAAGAGAGTGTGACCTGGGATGGAGTGGGAAGGTGCAATTCATGCATTGCCACAACTGGAAACTTCCTGCCTCACTTTCTGCAGCCCAAAGCTGACCAGTCAGGCTCCACATCTGAAGCAACCCAACTTACTGTCTTTTTCCTGAGTTTTCAAATGCTGCGGGTAACAACTTTGTACTGAGTAGCATGCAGCTCCCTTGTAACCTCAGGCTTCCACTGCATTCTAGACATAAACCTGCTGTTATTTTCTAGCTTCTACATATCAGCTCTTACTGAATCCTGCCATGCATGATTCCAAATATACATATTTTCCTTCAACCCCTCCTCCTACTCTCATTGCTTGTCCTGTGACTGAGCTGGGGAACATATCCCCCAAGAATGCCTTCAGTTGCCCACAACCCACCCACCTGCTTCGGTTTTGGGTGATGCCTGAGCCCTCCCCCATGTGCTGTGCTCTTCTTTTAGCACAACCTCCAGACATCTGTGTACTAACCAGGAAAGACAGACTCACCAAGAGCTTTCCCTCTTTCTCAAATCTTGATTTTTTTCACTGCTTTCTACGTCATTGTGGCACTAGAAATTGAAGGCAAATGGAAATAGGAATGGATAGATGTCGCAGGCAAGCACTGACCTCTCTGATTCAGAATATCTGGTCTTACAAGCCTTAGAAAGGTGAAGGAGCTGCCCTGATTTCTCCTTCACTGCATTAGGAAGGTAGACCTGAGAGGCGGGCCAGGGCACTGACAGAACCAGGTGGGCTCCTCCTTACACCTGGTGCAATGAGCCACTATTATGCATACTTAGCAGACATGATCTTACACATGTGTAGAGACACTCCTACCACTACACAGGAGACACTCTTAGTTGTACTGAAGTAAGCAAATAACAGGTTGTCAGTAGCATTGTATTGAAAGGATTAAGCTACAAGAAGACTGTATACTTTATATAGTCTCCAAATTTCAGACTCTCCCTTCCTTTTTTTCCCTCTTCCTCGCTCTCTATGTGCTGTTCACCTTCCTCCAAGTCATCTCCCAATTGCTGCTCCTCTGAATGCTCCTAGAGAGATTAGTCTCAGTGTTCCTGTCATTGTTACCATGGCAATATTGCCTCTTCTTCCATCTCTGTCAGATGAAACATTACACCGAGATCTAAGACAGTGGTTCTCAACCTGTGGGTCATGACCATGGCAGGGGTCGAACGACCAAAGCACAGGGGTCACCTAAAGCCATCAGAAAATACATATTTAAACCCACGGTATGCCATGGTGAAATGTTATTTATTGGAATTAGTAATTTGAAGTAGCCACCAAAATTATGTTTTGGTTTGGGATCACCACAACATGAGGAACTGTATTGCAGGGTCACGGCATTAGAAAGATTGGGGACCACTGAAATTGTCCCCTCACAGGCTCACGTGTTCCGAGTGGAGCCCTTGGAAGATGGCTGTGTCAGGAGGCACTGCATTCCTCAGAGCCTGATCCTCTGATACCTTCGCAGCCAACACAGTAGGTGGGACCTCCTTGAAAGTGGTTGGGCACTCGGGGTGTGGTCTGGGAGGCTGTGCTCTCATCCCTCGCTCCTTTTTCTCTCTGCTTCCTGGTTGCTACTATTGAGCAGTGCTTTAATTCATGCATCTCTGCCATATCATTGCTACTGTGAAGCCCACTGATCCCACATGTCCTGAAGTCTTTGAAGCCATGAGCCCAAATAAACCTCCTGTACCTAAGACATTTATGTCAGGTATTTGGTGCTAGTGACAGAAAACTGATAAATATTCTATGCCAATCTTTAGAAAGCCAATACAAATGTGACAGCCTTATTCTCCTCATCTTCTCAGAGGGATGATCATCCTGATTTCTAGTCTCATGTTCATTCTCCCAAAACATACTTGTACTATAAATTATAGGAGTAAATCCTTCTTATTGGACTTCACACTCTGGGCATGAGGGACCAGAGACATGCTGCCTCCCTCTTTGAATTTCCTATTTGCATTCTGTTATTGACACTATATGGTTGAATTGAATTTCTTGGACACAAGGTTATATGGACAAGCATATTGCTATAAAGTCTTCTAAGTTGTTCATGATTCCCAAGAAACACAGCAAGTGAAGGCTCTGGGCATGGTTATGTTGCATAATTCCAAAACGTGCTGTGTGTTGTCAGGAGAAGGTGCAAATAGAGAAAGGCAGAGGTGCCACGTGTTCTTGTCTGTAGAAATAGGATGAATCTTACAAAAGTCCCATTTCTGTCCTTCAGAACCAGTCCTGAAATGACCTGGGACAGGGGCACTAGCAAAGTGAGCTGTAAATTAACTCACCCACTGCACATCACGAGTCCACTGTGCTGGGATGCACACATGGGAAGGATGGATAGGTGGTCACTTTTGAAAGGGACATGAAGGCCTGCCTGGAACAAGACACAAGCATTCCAGTGTCACCAGATTCCTTGCTGCATTAGAATCTGTCATCCATATAGAAATAGGTGGTTTTGAACTTAACATCCCCACACTTCCAAACCAGCAAATATGAAAACAGTTCCACGTGCTCGGTTGGACAAAACTTTTCTAGTCACAGCACAAGCTGCAGCCACTGCATACTGCTGGTACATGTCATTCCAAAGTTTTACTATATCTTTTTGTCTTTTTAAAAAATCACTTGCATGTAATGGGCACTGCACCCAGCTCTCCCATAAATGTAGACATGATTATCCCCTGAGCAGCTGGTACAGAAAGGGGAGCTTCTCTCTGAGACTTATTCAAGGTCACCACTTAGCAAAAGGGAAACCAGAACCTAAACCTTGATCTGATTGGCTTTAAGTCCCTTGCAGTTAGTCACTCGGAGGAGTGCTGTGCTCCGTAACTAGGCATAGAAGGTATCGCCATCCAGAGCCCTCAGAGCCTGCTGCAGCCAGGAGGGACATGTGAAGAAGACAGGGTCCTCTTCCCCTGCCTTTCCCAAGGAAGGTGGAAACAAGTGCTTTATTTTGTCCTGTTTCCTGTGGGATGGTAGTATGCCAAGAGCTGGAAACACAAGCAAGAAGCTAACACTCTTCCCTACGCTCCGTGCTGAGCACTGACACTGAAAGGAGGCCTCTGCACTTGCAGGTGTTTCAGCTTGGAGACCCTTGCTTGCCCCTTCCGGGTGGCCAGCCTTGGAGTCTGTGCTGCGCAGGATGCCTTCTGTGCTGATCTCTGGAGTTAGATGCTTCCTATCCTTTGTTTCCTATCCTAACCTGACTCAGAGTCTCTCCATACTGTATCTAAACCATTGCTTATTGACTTTCCACAATAGACTGGAAGCCCTTAGGAACATGGACTCTGTCTTCTACCTTTAGCAGTTCCATGGTCTCTGCATTTAGCAAGAGCTCATCAACCTTTCCTGAATGAATGGCTGACTCATTGACTGGTATCAATTATTAAGGATTCAAAGAACTAGGGGTTAGAACTGGGTTGGCTTTATTTTATGAAATAAACCTCTGAATTGAGGCAAGTATTAAAGAGTTCATTACTCACATAAAATATCTCCATTCATATCTGAATCTGGGTTGGACAGAGGCCACTGAGCCATTCATATCTGAATCTGGGTTGGACAGAGGCCACTGAGCCTCTGAGAGCTGCAATGAAGGCTAGCTGCGGGAGGACAGCCCCACAACGGAACTCTGAGCGAAGGGCTGGGCCACCGCGGATGATCTTGCTACTCCAGGCCTCACCATACACATTCCGCTCTGAGGCCCAGAGACTCTGTCCACAGAATGTCAGCGTTCTTTCTATTGCAAGAAAGAAGTAGAATCAGTAGCTTCCAGAGCAGAAGTCAGAGGGCACTGGACTCAGTCTACTCTTGAGACTGGTTACATGCCAGACATGGCAGAAGAGGCAAACAACGGAGCTAACAAAGATGCCAAGGGTGCTGAGGGCTCCCTGCATTGCGCAGGTCATCCATGTCTTCAACACGCTTCACCCTTGACATTTGTGAGATGGGGGCAAATTCCTCTGTCTATCTGTTCAAAAGTTATTAATCAAGCTAAACATCTAAGTATAAGTACATTCCACTCTCTTATTTGACAACTATTGCTTGCTAATAACCCAGAAGGTCATCTACCTGAGAATGCAAAGCACTCAGATCCCCTGTGAGGCCCTGTGTGGAGATTCCGCAGGTGCAGGGAGAGCAGCCCGAGCTCACACCTGCCCTTCCTACCTCCGGCCAGCTTTGCAAGGTGAGCGGGTGGGCACTGTGAACATCCAAGCCCACAGAGCACGCTCCTGCATCTTCTTTGATGGCCCCTCTGTCGCTAGTCCTCGGGATGCAAAATGATCACACTGGCTGGGTGCTTGGCCTTTGGAAGGACAGACACAAGCCCAAGTGGAAAGCAGTAAAGTACAAGTTGTGGAATTTTAGGGGGAGTAAAATTTTAAATTAGCTAATACATGTAAGTCAACATACTGTAGGCCCAGGCACTGGATTCCCATCCTGAGCCCTGCATCTCAGGACTATAACCTGCTCTTCTCATGATAGAGATTCTTCAGTTCTTTCTTCCAGGTAAGGAACCCAGGAAGGAAGGAGAGATGACACAAAAGCGTCTCTCTGGAAGGGAAGGGAATAGAGACCAGCTGAGAGGGGCTCAGGGACCTGAGCCCTGGGGATGCATCCAATCAGGGCATCTAACTCCAGAGTGGTTCTTTAATGGGATGCTGCAACCCAAAGGCACTGATCCATAGTAAAAGACAGATAATCTTTTCAAAACCTCTGAATTGAGGCATGTATTAAAGAGTTCATTACTCACATAAAATATCTCCGTTCATATCTGAAAGTATCTTGGCAAGTGTCACATTGCTTAAATCCTAAAATAAATATCCCAGAGATTAAGATGCTTCTCCAGTGCAGAAGATCTCTCAGTGTCTGCCCGCTCTGGATGTCCTCAGCCCACACTTGGAGAGAAGCATCTCTAGTGCCCCCTTTCAGGGGCAGGGTGACAACTGCCAGGGGCAGCAGAGAGGCAAATGAGTAAGAAGCGAGTGCTCCGGGGCCTCTGGAAGTCACCCCAGTGCTCTTCATCTGCTGGCCAGGAGAGACCGCTCCGCAGGACTGGAAGAAGCCACCATAACGTGGCTTTGTCCAAAAGGTAAACTCTAGCTGTCAAATGCGTTTTGATTCTTGTTTTATTAGCGAATGTTTACAAGATGATCCAGCAGGAAGGGTGATATGCAGCCTCATCTTAGTCGTTTTTGCTTCCCACTCCCTTCCCCTCCTGTCCCTCTGTCTCCCACACCCTCAGGTTCCCCTCCGGTCTCTGAAATGTCTGCCTTCCAGTTTCTTACAGCCTTTTATTTGGTTGCTTAAATTATTTACACTTTGAGCTTCTTATATAGAAACCCTACAACGTGTACCCTTCCATTTGGGACTTATTTCACAAGCATTATGGTCTCAAGCTGTATGCATTTTCCTACAAAAGCTCAAGGTGCCCTTCTTTGTAGCTGAGCAGCACTCCATGGTGCGCACATACCAGATGTCCTTTATCCATTCATCTGGGAATGGATTTATAGGCCGCTTCCAAGATTTAGCTCTGTGCTTTGTGCTACTGTAGGCATGGACAAACATAGATCACTGTAATACCATGTCTTCCCATGCTGGGAATATGCACTTCACATGGTGCACCTTCAACGCTGTGTGAGAAATGCCTGCAACCTGAGGGCTTGCACTGGGCCTCTAGCACACACAGGCAATGGTTCGCTTGCTGGCTAATGGTACATCTAATATTTGAACATGACTTCATCAGCAGGACATTCAAAATTCATGATTTAAGAGAGTATGTCTCCCTCATCATGCTTTTATGTCACAGGGCTGATCAGTGGGAACTTATCAGGACAGACAAATTAGCACTATTTGGCTGTTCAGGTTAGAACGAAACACATTCTTAGCTAAGCTTTAAAACCTGTCCTTTCAGAGCATTGTGAGCATTTAATTACTGTGTAAATTGCGTAAATGCATTTTCTTTAATGACTCCTGGAACTAGTAAGTGATAAAAGAATAACACTTGTCATTCTAATTTACAGAAACCATTTTCTAATTTTAGGTCCAACATTTTTTGTTCTTAAAGCTTTTTTTTGTGGCTTCACTTTTTAATTTAATTACATGCAGCTAAAAGGTATCTTTTTTCTTTTACAGACAACAGAAATTTTGCTTTTTTCATGTTAATAAGTTCACAATCTGATGAGAGTACCTATAAATATTACTGATAGATTAAAGTTTTACCATTTTATTATCTTTTTCTAAAAAACACATCTAGGAATTATTCTAGATTAAAGAAGGCTAAAGACACACTCCAAACCTATGTGCTATTTTATTCTAAACTGGATTCTATGCTGAAGCAGAAAAGACGTTATAAAGGACATCCCTGGATCAATCTACAGAGCTGGAGTGCAGCCCGCGTGTTAAATGCCCACAGGTGAGTGTTCACATACACGTGTCCGTGTGCAGGCAAGGAAACCAAGTCACAAAGGACACGGGGTAAAGTGGTGGCAGGGGTGAAGGTGGGTGAGGGATATGTGAGTTTTCATCTTAATGCTTTTAGTGTCTTAATTTTTTAAAAATAACTAAAGATTTTTTTTTTCCTAGTAAAACAAGTTCCAGTGGTGTTAAAAAATCCCTTTAGAACATCTTTTCCCATGGAAAATTCTTTCGCACTCTAGCAGGCTACTTAGGTGACCATAAACACATTCTTCAAACTTCTTTTCTTTGTCTTATTATAATCGGACTAGCTTCAGAGCTGTCTGAACGAGCGTCACCAGAGGACGATGGGCAGTAGGCGACAGATCTAGAGTCAAGGAGGAGCCAACAGGGGGTGGACAACGGTAGGGGTGGGTGAGGGCAGGGGCTCCCATCCTCCTGCAGCTGCCTCTTCCTGTGATAATCCTGGGAAGCTTGAACCTTACTGAGTGAGAGGTGGCTCTCAGCTGATCTTTGCTGCATGAATGCATGTGTGAGCAAACCCCAGGCAACTGCTAGGAGAATGATGAGTCTCTTAAGTCATTTTTTTTTCCACATAATATATGGAGTTAACTGTCACTTCTTAGAAAACAGAACAGATACATTGTTCCCTATTCCTCTGGCTGACTATAGCTAAAAGCTGTGGGTATTATGAGTCAAATAAACCCAAGATGGCTCTTAAAGGTGGTTAGGTGAAGGCAGACTGGCTAGGGACCTTGGAATCAAAGGGACAGCACAGTGGCCAGGTCCCTAGTTTTTCTTTTGCTGGCAATAATACAGATTTGGGATGAGGGCCAGATGACAACTCAGAAATTATAGTGGGCATGGATACAGAAGGAAACAAAAGTCTTTATTCTTTAAAGGACAGAGAAAAGAGCAGCTACATCACAAAGAACACTTTTAGACAACAATAGCTGTAGCCCAACACCACAGAAAACCATAGTCCTACTGCCACCCATGCCAAGGAAGGCTGAGAGTGGCATGCACCTCGCCCTTGCCTGAGTCTTTCCAGACCGGCAGGGACAAGGCTCTGTGAGGACCTGGGGCCTTTATCTTGCAAAAGTGCTACCCATCCTTGGACTAGTCCCAGCACCACTCTTGAGAGTGAGAGGAGACCACACGGGAAGCCTGGACTTCCATCCCAACCCTCCCTCTTTCCAGGCTGGAGGGTCAAGGCTCTTACCACCACTTCCATTCAGATGGTGATACAGAGGCTGCAGGGTACAATGACCACTCGCTCTTGCCAGCCAAGGAAGTGCAGTGTAGGCCTGATGGAAACATCACAAGGCCTACTCCAGTCCCACAGTACTTAGAGCCCTCTCCCCACCACGATGGTGGGGATCAGTAATGGCCAACTGGTGTACCTGGAATTTCATTATTATCTGGTGTTAATAGCATGGGGCTTCCACTTCCTGGCCTGGGAGGTACCCAAGAAAGAGAGCTAAATAGGAAACCCAAAAGAAGACCCAGAGTCTCTTAACACTCTAAATATTCAGGCATAATTTTTCAATTAAAAAAAACACCCATTAAACTAAACAAATAAGATTAATGAAAAGTAACAATCAATGGCTGCCAACCCTGAAAAGATAGAGTACCTGACAAAGACCTGGCATGCTTTAATGTATTTTTGTGTTACTGACGATTGAGCTCAGGGCCCTGCACATGCTAGACAAGCACTCTGCCACTGAGCTACATCTCCATCCTTGGCAAAGATTTTAAAGCAGCCGTCATTAAAATGTATCATTAAGCAAATATAAACATGCTCACTATAAATGAAAAAACAAAACAAAACAGTATCAGCATGAAATCAAATGTTTTACCAAGAAGGACCAGCCAAATAGCTCAGCAGATCAAAGCACCTGCAAGTAGGCATAGGGGCCTGGGATTCAATCCCCAGGTCTGCCATGCCAGCCTCACCACCAGGGGCAATTGAGACTGGGAAGTGCCTATAATCCCAGCTCTTGGGAAGCTGTAAACAGCTGGATCACTGTGAGTCTGATCTAATGAGAACCTGAACACCCTGTAGAACCTCCCCCTACAAAAAAAAGTTCCACCATGAAAGTTAAAGATGCAAAGAAGCAAGTAGAATGTTTTGAACTGAAAGTCCAACAACTGATGGGAGAAATATGAAAAGATGGCTTAACTAAAGAAGGAGGGGTAGAGGCAAGAATCAGGAACTGAAGGACAGAGTACTAGGCCACCAAGTCTGACCACCAGAGAAAAAGAAAACAGATCAGATAAGCTTAAGGGATTAGGGATACCAAGACAAAAATCTACTTTTCATGACACTGTACTCTTAGGAAAGAAAAAAAAAAAGAGGTAGAGCTGAGGAAATATTAGAAGACATTTGCACATAAAAATTTTCAAACCTGTTGAAAGACATAATCCCAGAGAGTCTCAAGAAGTTTAACAAGCCCACCGTGGTGGCCCTTACCTAAGATCCCAGCATTCAGGAGTCTGAGGCTGGAGGATTGCTGAGGAGTTGAGGTCATCTGCACTACGAAGAGTTTATGATAGGCCTAGACAGCTTAGTGAGATTGTGTTTCAAAACACAAACCTCCCCCAAGAGAAGCTTAAGGAGACTCACACAGAACAAATATTACGAAAGCCACACTAAAGTAAATGCACACTTCAGAAACTACAGGTAAATAAAAACTCTTAAAATAAGCTGGGGAAAAATGATATTTGGAGAAGAAGAAGAAGAAGAAGAAGAAGAAGAAGAAGAAGAAGAAGAAGAAGAAGAAGAAGAAGAAGAAGAAGAAGAAGAAGAAGAAGAAGAAGAAGAAGAAGAAGAAGAAGAAGAAGAAGAAAAAGAAGAGGAAGAAGAAGAAGAAGAAACAACTAACTTGAAGGAGAAGGAGCATGGGTCTCTCCTCAGAATCCATGTGGGAAAAAAGGAAATGGAAACATATGTTCCTTCTGTTGAAAGAAAGGGGATTCTGAATTCCATCATCATAGAATTCCAGCATATAGGGAAAAACAAGTCATTCCCAGCTGAAGAACAAGTAAGAATCTGTCACTAGCAGTCTATCCCCAAAATAGAGCTAATATGCCTTTGCCATGAAGGAAGTGATACGAAGCTACACTTTCAGGGTTCTTTATGGGTTTCCTAAATTATGTTTATGAAGCAAAAATTATACCACTGTCTCAAATGGCTCTATGATGTACTTAACCCTTAGAACTGGGGGTGAGCAGCATCTATCAGGACAAAACAAAGGAGAGCAGTAGGAATCTACTGAAATCGAGAAGAAAGAAAATACTGAGTAATTTCAGGGGTAAAGACTATTCTGAAAGGAAAGCTTAGCAAATCGCTCGAGAAGCAGGAAACGACAGATGGATTTTTGATATACACAGGTAGAGGGCAACGTAATGAATACGGAGCTGGGAAGCTGTATATCAAGTCATTTCCTGGTGTTCCCAAGAGAACGGCTTCCTGACAAGCCGGCTGCCTTTCCTGCCCAGTGATGAATGCAACCTGTCAAGGAGCAGGGAACAAGCAGCACCTGCCTGATTGCGGCTCTGGGCTGCTCCCAGGGAACCCTGGACTCTTTGAAATCTGCCACTACCTAAGAAAGCATTTCAGGAGACGCGTTCTTGTCCAGCCTCCTCAAGGATGCCTCGAGGAGAGAAATCTATGCTAAGTCAGCACCCCAAAGTAGCACCAGTCTTTTCTGAGAGCAATCTTGCTCTGGCGGTGAGTCTTGAGTTCCACCTGGCCAGCAGCTAGCCGACCTGCCCGTGTACGCTCTGCCTGTTTTGGTGCTGTCGCCATGCAGGAGTGTGCTCCCGTCCAGTGCTGGGCACTCAGGTCCTCCTGACACCCGGGCTTGACTGCCGCTCACCGCTAAGCCTCCGCTGCTCTGCCTTGTGCAGCCTCTTACCAAGACCTGGCCCCTCCTAGTCCAGCCCAGGATGCGCCCAAGGGCTTCTGGGTCTGCCAGGCCCCTCAGAGTAGGTGCTTTGGCGCAGGGGGCACCACCCTCCCCTGCTCGTTTGCTCTCCTTTGCTTCATTTAATCTCAACTCCCCAAATCATCGTAGACCAACAGGGTCCCTCTAAGCACTGGGTCTCACTGAGCAAGGCCCAATCTCTTGTTTCCCAGAGAGAAAAGGACTCATTTACCCGTGGGTGTAACCAGTCAAGGGCCTGCGCACACTGCTTTCTAGGTCAAGGTTATTTGTACTGCATTCATTAAGTTATATTTCTGATCCTGTCAAAAGGTTTCCATATCTGTGGTGGTATTGTTAACCCCTCTATTTAATCTCAGGCCTCTCTTTCCACCCAGGGCTTTGAGGACTCGAAGTTCACACTCACAAAGTGTCACCAGAAGCATCTCACAGTCCAAAAACAAAAGTAGCATCCCATCATGACAACACCTCTGATTTTGTATGCCAGAAATACGTACTGAAGCACTGTTTGCATACAAATTTTTACTTGGCAATAAAACTGGTTTTTGAAATCGATTGCCAAAATTTAAAGGTTGTACTTAAAATTGAAAACCATAATTTCCCATGTTGCATTTATGCATAAACAGTCAGACAGCATCTCTTTCTAAGCTGAGGGCTATTTTTAATTTTCCTTTCTTTTCCTACAGCATTATTCAATTTCTACTCCTATATTCTGTGTTATTTTTGACCCATTCTATCCTGAGATATTGTACCAGATTTTCTTATTTGACTGTGTTTTTCAATTCTCCTTGTTTCCATAAAGTCTCTTAGGAATTTGGTGTTTGGTACCAAAGTAAATAAATCACTCCTACTCTGGCAGGTGAATGAATATATGATCATATTGATTGACCTTCCTTTGAGAACTCTCAGGAACTACTACTGCTTTATTAATTCTAAGAAATTTTAGACATTTGACACTCTCTAATGTGGGGTTTTGAAAAGATGAAAAAGGAGCATAAATGTATAATCTTAGCACCAGAACATGAGATCAAAAGTTTTAAAAGAAAAAAATGCAAGTCTCTAAGTCTGCCCAGAAGGACACTCGAAGTCGCTGCTCTTTTGATCTCCCTTTTCCTCCCCCCACCCCCACACTCTGTGGCCCCAGTAAGATACACTCACCTGGAAAGAGAAACCTGCATTTCCTTACTTGCAAATCTTTGCCACAATAGATAAAACAAGCAAGGTTTTGATTTCAGGATTCTTGGAAGGACCAAGTTTTAATCACTAAACAGGGCTCAAAGAACAAAAACATTTTACTAATTTTTATAATATTGACTATATGTTATCTATATGTATAACTTAACTATAATAGAGCTTAAAAGTCTAAAAAATGGCATTAAACAACAGCAAACCTTGTAAGAAAGTTATGTAAAAGCTGTATAAGTGGTAAAGTTATTTGATTATTCAAAGTTACCCTTTTATCTTAAAGACAGCCTTTCTAATAAACCTGGTAGTAACAATAATTATAAATAGTTATCATACATCTAGTATTGACTATTCCAGCTGCTGTGTTATATGCTGTTATATGACCCCAATGAGGCTACGGTCACCCCATCTGGTCCTTCAGATGGAATTTGAATCCAGACCTCTGACTGTAGAAGCCATGTTCAAAAACAGCACTTAGAGCAGATACTAGTTGAGGTCATGAATGAAAAGCACCTCCAAATATTTAGTGCAGTCGCTGTTTGATCCATCACAATCATGGAAACTCTTAACAACAAAGACCACTGTGGGTATTAGTCATTGCTCCCTCACTCTTCTGGACTCATGGCTGCTAGGAACAGCCCTCACTCACAGCAAGGATTCCTAAGGTGCTATTTTAGGGCCTAATTAAGATGCAGTGAACTCTGCAATTTCTGCCCTTATTAGGTAGGATTTAAGAACCACCTGCTCCCCAAGCTGTAGCATAGTCTATAGGAAGTCAGGCAAGGGCTGGCTGCTCCCTCAGTGGAGTCATTTAAACAGGACACTGAAATGGCTCAAGAGACCCTGAAGAACCGTGTTAGGAAATACAGTAAAAGATTTTTAAATCAAGTAAGTAACATTTGGGGCTTAATAATTTTTAATTCAATGTGAAGAGAAAAATTTATTTCTATTTTAATTTTGGTTTATAGCACTCTCTTTCTTATATATCATGCATGAAGTCACAATTTTAGCAATTGGTTATTGAGATGACCCCATTCTAAACATAAGGTACAAGGAAATGTTAGATCTTGCTTGTGGCTAGATGACTAACTTGTGGCAGAATCAGACCCTCTTGTGTGAGTGAGGGATTCTCAGCTGTCTGAAGAGGCCACCTAGCCTGGATGGTGGGTGGGTAGGATGAGGGAGCTGGAAGTGCCAGGGTAGTGCCTGTGTCCAAAACGTGGTGGGCTATGCTAGCGCAAATATGTGCATACTCTACAATTTAACAACTCCCATAGCATTTTCTAAGGACTAAAGTCTCATGAAATTTTACCTGGTCCTTAAGAAATGGAAAGGATTAATTAAAGGAGTTTTTCTTATATGAGAAGCCCAAATGTAAAGAGCAAAATAAGAAATAGCTAATAGTAAACAAGGAGACAGAGTGGTAGATCTTCCTCAGAGGGGAAGGGGACCAAGAGGTGCAGAAAGGGGAGAGGGAGGAAAAGGAAAGGTGGTGAAAAATGAATTAGAAGGTGCCATGTGCAAGTGCCAACCCCACAGGAACATTCTACCTTGCAAACATGGACTAGTAAAGGAGTCCATAAAGACAATAATAATTAAGCACAATAAGTTGACGACTTTAGGCAAAGCCAAACATTTTTAAACAGCTACTTTAATTACATTCTAGGATATGTAGATGTTTGGTCAGAGACTTCCAGGAAAATTACTGCTGCTAAAAACCTATGTGTACTCAAATCGATATCCCAAGTTTCCTATGCATCTTTCAATTGTGCACAGACCACTGTAAGCTATGGTAAGGGGGTCTGAATTCAATCCTATACAATAATCCGTGTGATTGTTTTCAAAGCCACTGCAATGAAAACCCGCAGTCCACATGGATCTAATTTTGATATGCAACAAAGGTTTTCTCCAGATAAATAATGTTGTTTGTGGAGGGCAAGTCTCATTAAAAAGGAACTCATGTACAGTAATTACCCGGGCATGGAAAGGATTCTCTCAGCCACCATAAAACTCACTCTGAGGAAGAGTTTGCTGACTGGAATGAAAGGGAAAACCAGTAATAACGAGTCAATTAAAATTGCTTTATGCTCCAATACAGCAGATTGTACTTGTTAAAAATGACCATAGTGATACTCCTGGTCCCTCAAGTTCCTTTTTTGAATTCTCATGGGTCTTTGAGGCTTTATGAATGGAAAATGGCAGTTCTGATTTGGTGTAATTCCTTTAGTGAGCAGTGCCACTGCTCTTTGACCCCATTTCTCTGGCATGCACTCCTGGGATTCAGCTAGGGTGGATGCCGTAGCTTTGGGAAGAGATGGCCTGTGGGTTTCAGCTACAGTTCTTGTGAAGATCTCAGAAAGCTTGTGCCAAGTGCTGGACATTGCGTGATAGAGCCCTGGCACACTTCAGCCCTGGCCTTTGAACCACCCTAGTGACACCAGGCAGCTCAGAGAACAGCCTTGTCCTGCGCTTGGTCACTGCAGCAGATTCACAAGCAAGATGAGCACTTATGAGTCACTACATGGAATGACAGCAGCACACCCTGAAAAATCTCTGCTTTTTGGAAGGTTTAATGATGACAGCCAAATTAATTTTTATTTAATTCTCCTATGTTAGCTTTTAACCCTCTCTCACACTTTCAGATTCTTAGTAGAAGATATTATGGTTCTTTCTGCTCCCTGGCTATGATGTGCATAGCTTTCCCACATCATGCTGCTCTGCCAGGGCTGATACATCCTTAGAATTTCATATGATGAAGTGGAATCCTCCATGGGATGGTAGAAGTGGGGGAAGCCTTTAACAAGTCACGTCAGGAGGGAGGAGCTCTAGGGGAGGAGCTAAATGCCTTTGTGGAGGTACCTAGCCTATCTCTTTTGCCATCTTTCTACCATGTGAGGATTCATAAGATAGTGACAGCTGACCGGCCAGAAGGGTTTTGTAGCATAACCTGCCTGACCACACGGACCCTCCACCTTGGACTTCCACTGTCTAGAACCATGAGAAATAAAGTTGCTGAATGGTGCTCTTAATGGAAACCCTGATGAACAAAGACAACAACTTTCAATTACATAGCAGGTAGAAGCATTCTAGAAAGAAGGCTCAAAATATCTGAAGACAAGATACAAAACACCACAGCAAGTGTAAGGGTCATGTTTTGGAATTTTTAGCATGAAGTGGTAAGGCAGGAATGGCAGAAAAGTAAAGTAGATACATGAACACAGAAAAAGTGAGCATAGCCCACTTTGGAGATGACCCTTCTAGTAGCCCCTGGGAACCTCCTGGAGGAAGGAAATGGCAGACATGGAGAGGCAGCTCCAGTACTTTTGCTATTCCTCTTTTTAGCATCTCAGAAGGCTCAGCACCCAGGTATCTGGTGATTCTAAAGATTCCCCCATCCTGCAGGTGCATATGATGGGTGTCTGATGGCACAGGAAGGGGGCTCAGAGTGGGGCCGCGGCAGACATCCTCTCCTCTGCTTCTGGGAGATCCTGACAGGTGGGACCTGGACCTGTGTTTTCTTTATTTTAAAAATATTCAAGAAAGACCAAGACAAAATATCTAAACTTTTTGAGAATAAATTTGAAAACAATAATATTCTGAAATGCATCCTCAATATCCAATTTTACTTCTCACAACACTGTCTTCCTTCCTTTCTCCCGAGCCAGCCAAGTTGGATTTAGAATATTCAGGATGATATTTCTCCAAATTACACATGGATCTGCCAAGTAGAAAGTTGGAAAACGAGGCAAAAATATGTCACTGAGATATGTCTACATTTCCGAGGATAAGAAGGCCTGGGATTAGAGCCCAATTTTAAAACTGGGGATCAAAAATTGGCTAAACATTTTTATGGCTTATTTGACAAAGCTGTCTTAAAAATTATAGCTTATTGCAGCCAACTAAATTCATACGAAATTCAAACATAGAACGAGAGCCAAGAAAGAAGGCCTGTGTGACATTTTCCAAAATAAACACAGAGCATTCGTTTCTGAGAAAAGAGGCCAATGGAATTGCTCATATTCCTGATTACACAAGCAAGTACAGAAAGACACAAGAATTAAAATAGCAGAAGACTACTAGCACTGACACACAGTGTTTCTGCCTCTGACTATGTGATTTTAGTTTTTCTACTGTTGCTTATCACCTATGTCTCTAAAACCCTGATGCTTTCTCCCTGTTTCCTGCAAGCCCATGACCACACATGGTGTGCTCTTCACAGACACCCTGCGGCAGGTGTTACTGAATTTGAAACTTCCTTCTCTGACTGGGGAGGTCTTCTTGAACTGTGTGAGCCAAATGCCTGTTCTCAGCACTCCTGTTAGACTCTCCAGAGTGCCGGTGTGTCACTCAGCCACAGGCAGTATTGCCACACATCTGACCATGCTGCTAAAGGAGCGGCAGCCTCTCCCACACTGCCAAGTTCTGCAGAGCAAATGGAAACAGAGGCTTATGGGTAAGCGAGAAGCATGCTCCTGGGGTGCAGGGAATGGGGGCAGAAACACACACATACACACATCAAGCACAACATATCCAAGGAATTGCAGATGTATATGTGCATGAATACACACACAAATATATGTAACCCACATTTCACAAGCATAGACAACACAGGTACATGAAGATAAATATATAGATACATGCACGTGCCGTCATATCTATGTAAATATAGATACATATAGAGAAGCACAAAGACACTTGTACACATGCTATCCACACATACTCTGAAAAGACAGACATACATGTCCATACGTGTTCATAGTCGCATATACCTACACACAGAAATAAAGCCACACAAGTACATGTGCACACACATAAGCACTCCAAGACATGGAAGTCATGCAGGAGTAGGGCCTGCATGTGCAGAGAGGAATACTCCCTCACCCTGTACCATGCAGACTCTGTCCCTTCCCTCAGAGGCAGAAAACAGGCCTCATAACATTAATCATGCTTACCATTTCTGATTAACATGTTCCAGCTTGCAGTGCAATCCTACTGGAGTTGTGGGTGTTTCTCCTAGCTCTGCATAGAGCACAGTTATATTTCAATCCTAAAGATTTATTTGGCAGCTTTAAATCTAGCTGTCTGCATCCAATTGATCAGTCTTGGGGAAGCTGTTGACAGTGAAGCTCCCTTTCCACCCTGGATTAAGACACTCGCCAAGCTGACAACTGATAGGCTGGGTCTCTGCTTGCTGAGGCTCTGCTCAATTTCCATCTGTCCACATCTTCCAAAAAACATCACAGTCCCTCTCATTGACATACAATATACAGAGCCATGTAGAAAAGGATAGCCCAACAGGCATGAGCTGAATTCCCAGGACCCTGTCCAGTTTAAGATTAGGGATCCTGGGTAGCTTCTGTCTGCCAAGCTCAAAGTCCTGAGTTCAATCCCTAGTACAGAGAGAGAGAGAGAGAGAGAGAGAGAGAGAGAGAGACATTAGGGGTCCAGGAGGCCTACATTTTTTCTCACCATCCCACTTGTCCTTTTATAGTTGCAAAGATAGTATTTTTCTCTTTTCCTTTTATTAAAATCCAAGAATAAAGCTTAGAGATATACCAGAGGGTTGAGTGATTCAACAGCTCTGTGTTTCCATTTTTATGCTGCCACAGTCAGGTGGCATGCCAAGCCATGGCACCTCAGATTAGTTTCTCCAGTAAACACAGCTTCACTTCTGTATGCTCACCTCTCCCTCACCATCCACCTTGCCTGGCTGCCTCTCATACCCTCTACAAACTTCTCATACCTCTTGATTTAAATTCTGTTTTGCCCCTGGTTCTTAGTTTTCCAATTACACTATGTGTTGCTTCAGGTCCTACATAATACATTCAA
>PVJA010015556.1:0-45170 GCA_004027025.1 Myocastor coypus
GTCTCGAACTCACAGCGATCCTCCTGCCTCAGCCTCCCGAGTGCTGGGATTACAGGCGTGCGCCACCACGCCCGGCTGAAATTGTCATTTTAAATGAAATAAATTAGATACACATGTGTAAATACCACAGGGTTTCCCTGACATGAAAAACCAAAAGCACAAAGATGGACTAAAATGGATTATATATATTGGGAAATAGGAAAAAATCTTCATGGGCAGGAGAACAGGGGAGAGGGGAGAAGGGAAAGAAGAGAAAAGAATGGAAGAAAAAAGTAGAAACAATGCTTTTGTAAATAAGGAAGCAAAGAGGGATTAAAGGAGGGGAGGGGAATGGGGTAAAAGAAAAAAATCAAGATACATCTTGTATAGATATGAAATTCCAATGATGAATGTGATCATTATATATATCTGAAATATATCAATAAAATTACTTTTTAAAAAAGAAATGAAAAAAAAAAAAAGAAAAGAAATGGAGCTGATATCTGTAAGTGATCCATCACCCCCGACTGGCTCTTTGACAAAAATCAGGAAGGTGATAATGGGGGCCACTTCTGCCACGGAAGATCAGTGTTGAACTTATGGATTTCCCGCTCCGCTCCCATTTTCTGGTGTCTCTGGGTTTCTCGGGCCAGTGCCTCTGTATTTGAGTGAATTGCTTTTGTTAAATTAGTGTAAACAGTGTAGAGAATATAGAGCTTGTTCTCTCCACTCCAGCTGGGCACAGTGTCGCTATTGTGTGCTGGACAACCTGGCAGTCTTGCTGGGCTCTCACTGGGACCAAATACGACTCAGGAAAGCTGTCAACAGCAGCTGGCTGAGGATCTTCCACAGAGGAAGTACATTGTTTATGTCTTTCAGGCTGGAAAAGAAGCTACCAGGCTCAGTGTATTTCATGCTTATCAGTAAAGATAGCCATATCTAGTTCAGCCCATGGTGAAAGCACATTAGTAGGGTCTATTAATAGGGCCAAGATCATCACTTTAATCTCCTCGGCCGTTCTCCAAACATTGATTAGGCAGCGGTTACCAAGCAGGCACTGTGCTATACAGAGAGAGATAAGCAAAGTAAGACAGCTGCTGCCCTTGAGACAGCCGAGCCGAGCCGGCGCGAGGCTGTGCTTGCACCTAGAGTGTAATCCCCCACCTCTACCCCTGTACAAATTGTCTTCTGGAGCTTAGGAAGACTTCCTGGGAGTGGTGCTATTGTGCTAACTGTTGAAAGAGTTTGTGGGAGATGGGTGTTGCCCCAGGAAACAGGAAGTTTGCACCCTAAAGTCAGAGACTGCGGGAGGTGCTGAAGGAGATGTCTGATAGCTGCAGCCATGCATGTAAAGAGCCAGGCACAGGTGCTGTACCAGAGCCACCCAGGACAGCAAGCCTCCAGAGCCTGGGCTGTGCCTTTTTTTTTTTTTTTTTTTTTCAGTTCTGTTCTACATTTTAAGACAGGGTCTTGTTTCATCTCCAGGTGTGATCCCGTTGCCTCAGCTTACCTGAGTGCTGGCATAATGGATGTGTAGCACCATGCCTGGCCAGGGGCCAGTACCTTTTTATTATTATTGTTTTCTTTGTTTTGCGAGAATTTTGAATTGTTTTTGGAGGCATGGAATTGCTGTATTGTTGAAAAGGGCCTTGAACTCACATGTAGCCCTCCTGCCTCAGTCTCCTGAGCACTGAGACCATATAGGTGTCCTGCTATGATCAGCAAGAGTTGGGAGTTTTATCTTGCATGTTTTGCAACTGAGTTTCCTGGGGCACTGAACTTCCATGGTACGGCTTCTATGGAGCTCCCCCAGTTACTGTTGACAGGAAGAGAAAGGAGCAAGGGAGGCATGAGAGGAGAGGATGGGTGTGTAGAAGCCACACTCCTTCTCCAACTAGAATGGTTCCCATTTCATATGTATCCAGAAGATTAATTTTTAAAAATTTTACTGTCTTAAAAAGCAAACAGTACCCACATGTAACTTTGAATACTACTGCTATAGGCAATGGACTGTATGAAAACTTTGGAGCCAGGAAGTTGGTATAGTTTGTGAACATGACAAATCATTTGAGAATGAATTAGAGAACAGCACGAATGGAGGCAGGGAAAGCAAGCCGAGGTCCAAAAGGAAAACACAGTGGCTTACGTAAGGGGAAGCCGTTGCTGTGCTGAGAGTGGTGTAAGCAGACTAGGCAGGACTTGGGGACAGGTCAGGGTATGAGACAGGAGCAGACTCAGGGGTAACTGCTAGTGACGTGTTGAGTATCATTTTCTGAGGTGGGGAACTCTGATCTATTTTATTTACTTATTTACCTGTTTATTTATTATGTATTCAACACAGGACTTCACTACACAGCTCAGATTTATAGTGATCCTCCCCAGCACTAAGATTATAGGTGTAGAAAGCTGAGTGTGCCCTAGGGGCGGGGCCAGTGTCACATGTGGTGCCAGGGATCTAATCCTTGACCCTGCACTTGCCTAAGCAGCTGCTTAGCCCGCTGACATATCTCCCTGGCCTGGGAAGTGTGACATGAGCAAAAATGTTGATTTCCATTTCAGCCACATTTGGTGAGACATCAAGCAGAAATGCCACGAAAGCTGGTGAGTATTGAGTCCTGGGCTGACAGAGGAGGCGCACAGTGGCACTGCTGCTCAGAAAAGCTTTCCTGAGACTGCCTGGCATCTTGCTGGCTACACACAGGGAGCACAGCAGAGGTAGCTAAGGGCTGGCCCTTGGCACTGTGATGTCAGGCCCCATAGGAGATTGAGCTGCGTACTGGGAAGCAGGAAATCCAGGAACGTGTGCAGGTATGAAGCAAAGGGAGGAAAGAGCTGCAAGGAGGAGTGTATCATCAGCAGGACACATGGCATGAGAAGCTCCCCGAGACAGCTTCCTAAGACACATGAGTGCTGGAGTTGGTAAACTGGAGGAACGTTGACAAGAATGGTGTTGGGGAAGTGGTGAAGATGGAAGCTACACTGATGGGCCAAAATATGAATGGATTTTTGAAAAGACTGAAGGGGAAGTGAGATGTGGAAATTGTACATGTGACCAATTATATTAAGAGTTTTATTTTGTGTTAGGAAGGAGGGTGAGGTGTGGAAAGCATGTAAGGTGAATCTGAGGTGCCTAAGAGATGCAAACAGACTGTCCAAGTAGACACATGGAGACACAGGCTTTTTTTCGGGAGAAAACCTAGGTCCTACAACAAGGATGGTGGTGTAAGCCTCTGAGAGGCTGAGGCAGGTGTATCACAAGTTCAAGCCTAGCCTGGACCATTTAGTGACTTAGCAAGACACTGTGTATTCCCCAGCCCTCCTCAAGAAATATCTGGGGATATAGCTTAGTGTAAAATTGCTGTGTTTAGTCCTCAGCACCACAAACTAACAAGAGATCTGGCTTGAGTATTTTTATGCTTTACGTCTAGACATTCCCCTGAAGCTTCATGTGTACATAGGTAGGTCTTTGGGGAGTGATTGAACAATGGAGGCATATAGCTGACTTGCTGCTGGGAGTTGGGCTCTGTCCTGCAGACAGGCGTTTCCATGGACTGGTCCTGGAAGCGTTAATCTGTGCCCCTCAGCACTTTGCTCCTAGCTTGCCCCGTTCCGCTCAGGAGCACAAAGGGCTTCTCCTCCACCTCCCTCCTCTGCCATGCAGTCCTGCTTTGGAGCTAGCTGAGTCTGGAGCTTGGGATTGAAATGTGAGCCAGAATAAACCTCTCCTTGTGCCTTGTTGAGGAGAAAGGTAGCCTTGCTATATGTACTTCACAGTCAGTCTTCAACAAGCAATGGCCAAAACTCTGAGTTGGAAAGTAGCTGAGGTGGTGAATCACCTACAGATAATGTGGTATGTGTGGAGCATGACTGAGAGGCTGAGGAATTCCTGGCTGGCCGATGGTCTGAAAGGATCTAGTTAGCTGCGTTCTGTCATAAAAGACAAGAAGCTGAGCCATAGAAGGCGGGAAGACCTCTTGAGGCCTTGAGGGAATTTGGAGCTTTAAGGCACAGATGAGTCTGGATAGGGGGGACTGTTGATATCTTGTGATCTGGAAATGATGTGAACGAGGCCATTTGCTATAACAGGAAGTGTTCATTCATATTTGAAAAGAAGCCAGTGAACTAGCTCAGTGGCATAAGCATCTACCTAGCAAGTGTAAGGTACAAGGTCCTGAGTTCAATTCCTGGTACCAAAAATAAAAACAAAGCATTCATATTTGAAAAGAAATCATACATTATGACACTCTGTATAAATTTTTTTAAAAAAAAAAAACAGAAATTAGTGTTGATGGATGTATATTGTGGGATAAAATTGTGAATAAGAAGGAGCCTCACCAGCTGTCAATTTAGGGCTAATGGCTGCCAACAGGGAGGGAGGGGGAATGGTTCGGCAGTGCTTACTTGCTTTTTTTCTTTTTTGTCAGAATGGGCATGGTCTAACTGTATACTGAAGGCTCTCCTGAAGTGATCCTCCTGCCTCAGCCTCCCAGTCGTTAGAACTATAGGCTGCAGTACCATGCCCAGTCTCTCTCTCCCCGTCTCCCTCTCCTTCTCCCTCTCCTTCTCCCTCTCCATCTCCCTCTCCCTCTCTCTCTGTCTGAAAAAAAGGTTGTAGGGTAAACATGGAAATGTGGACATCTGTTGAACCTGGGAAGTTACTACCTTGGTGTTTATTATAACAATACCAACCTCATTGGAATTGCAAGTGTTAACACATCTAAATCTAACGTTCTTGGGCCCGGCAGGATGGCTCAGTGGTCTAAAGCGCCTGCTTGGGAAAGCTTGGGCGGCTTCAGGGACCACGGTTCGATCACCGGCACCACATGCTGTGCCAACCCTGCCCTCAGGATGGGCTGAGCCAACCATAAAAAAGAGTGAATAAACAAATAAAGGTTCTGAAACTAGAAAAAAAAATTAAAAATATAAAAAATAAACAAACCAACGTTCTTTGAATAGAGCCGGCATATTACTAAATCCAATGAGCAGCAACTACTAGTATATCAGCTTTTATTGTTTCTGTAATTTTCTGTAGAATTGAATGCTTATATATACATATACAGAAACTTTCTTTTTTTATTTTTTTAAAGAATTTATTTTATTTATTTTTTTCTTCTTTCAGAACCTTTGTTTATTCACTCATTTTTATTGCCAGCTCAGCCCGCCCTGAGGGTAGGGCTGGTGGAGCATGTGGTGCCGGGGATCGAACCTCGGTCCCTGAAGCTGCCCAAGCTTTCCCAAGCAGGTGCTTTAGACCACTGAGCCATCCCGCCGGGCCCCTATATACAGAAACTTTAACATTAACCACTCCATGGAAAAAGTACACTGTTAACTTGGGAACACCCTTGGTGCCAATGTGACTGTTGGATGTTATAGGACAGCAGTCACCTATGCAATGGTCACAGTACTGCAGTGGAAAGGGACAATGCCGCAGGCGCCTCAGAAAGACAATGCTACTAGCTAAGCTGCTCAAGTTCCAGCAGTGTTTCCCGTGAGCTTCTCAGATGTTAAATCTGAAGTGGATACAGGAGCATCTTTGACAGTTTAGAAGAATGGTGGTTGCAAACATCCTGCCCGTGGGCAAGGTGTAGCAGCACGAGGTATGAGTAGATCCTCTGGCAGGAGTACAAGCAGCAGACCACTGGGGGCCCTGAGCTGGCTGACAGGAGGCTCTAAATATCTTCCCACTCCTGGCTGGCACAGGACACAGGCATGAGTGGGTAGAGGCTACACAAGAAGCCATGGGGAGCATCTAGCCATGAACTGTGAAAGCTGGAAGGGCCCTTGGAGACCATCCAAGTTCCTATCTTTATAAATTAGAAACCCAGCATCCAAAAGCAGATGGAATTTGCCTGACATTGCCTAGCTATTGAGTGGCAACACTGTGAATAGTCAGAACTCATGTCTCCTAGATTTTCTGTATAGTCTTTGTGCTTTTTCCCAGAGACCACTCTTCCTTTCTGCCCCTTCCTTCACCTGGGATGCATGCCCCTCTAACAAATTAATCTCTTCTATAGAATGTCATTGTCTTATTAACATCCCCTGGTTGTTTTTCCAGTGTAGTCTCGAGAAGTAGCCTGACTACTTAGCCTTCTGATGGTTTGACAGCCTCCCCACTGGACAGTGAACTCAGGGCCTTCACACTGAGCTCATACTCCTGCCCTTTGGACACCAGGTCATGCTCCCTTGTTAAAATGCCCTGGGCTCAAATTTTGTATCCTCTTGCCTCAGCCTCCCAGAGGGTGGGGATTTCTGCTCTTATACCACACCCTACTCTCCTTTTCCACAAAGGGCCTGGCTGAAAGCTAAAATTTTGGATGGTGGGTGGGTGGGAACAGTATTCATATGTATTGAAACACCAGGCAAATGTTGCCCAGGGTGCCTATGGAGGTAAAAACAGGTGGAGGCCAGTGATAGGCAGCAGAGTCCCCAGCTGATGCCCAAGAGTAGTCAGGACCAGATGACTGAAAAAAAAAATGAATAGGAGAGTGATGAGCAAGCAGCAGAGAGGAGCGTGGGGAAGCTGTTGGAAAAACATGGAGGAGGGGAGGGGGACCAAGTCTGGATGTAGTGAGTGAACAGTCAGGCAGGCAATGATGGCTTTATTCCTTCTCATAAAAAGCATTTTAGGTACCTTATTAAGCACACAATTTATGTCAAGACAGTATCAATTAAAGATACAAAAACAAGGGAGGGAAACAAAGTGCAGCCGTGTGGAACATGCCAAACACATCCATTAATTGGGTATAGTGACCCATACCTGTAATCCCAACACCCTGGGAGACTAAGGTACGAGGACTGCAAGTTCTAGCCCAGTCTGGGCAATTTAGAAAGACTGTATCAAAGGAAAGTGAAGGGCCAATAAGATAGTTCAGTGGTCTAAAGTGCTTGCTTAGGCAAGCTTAGGCAAGTACAAGAACTGTTGTTAGATCCCTGGCATCACATGTAGCACCAGACCCACACTCAGGGCCAGCTCACAAAAAGAAAGAAAGAAAGAAAGAAAGAAAGAAAGAAGAAAAGAAAAGAAAAAAGAAAAAGAAAGAAAGGGCAAGCAAGACAGCTCAGCAGACTAAGTGCCACTTAGGAAAGCAGAGGGACTAGATTTGATCCCTGGCACCACAAGCCACTCCAGCCCTGCCCTGGACACAGTGAGCCTGTGATCAAGTCCAGGTGATGCATACCTGTAATCCCACCGCTGGGGAGGCTGAAAACAGAAGAATCACTTTGAGTTCAAGCTGCATAGTGAGACCTTGAGACCCTGTACAAATAATATATATATATATATATATATATATATATATATATATATATATATCTCCAGTCCCTGTGCCTGCCCTTTCCTTCTTTTCTTTTCTATCTCTCTCTTTCTTTCTTTTCTTTCTTTCTTTTTTTCTGTGTTTTTTTGTGTGTGTGAGCTGGTGCTACATGTGGGGCTGGTGCTACATGTGGTGCCAGGGATCTAACTGCAGTTCTTACACTTGCCTAAGCTTGCGTAAGCAAGCACTTTAGACCACTGAGCTATCTTTTTGGCTCTTCACTTTCCTTTGAAACAGTCTTTCATATATATGAAAAGACATGAAAAGTGGACGTAGGGCTGGAAATTTAACTCATTGTGAGGCCCTCACAATCCCCAGTACTTCAAAAGCAAAGCAAAGCTTCATAGTATAAAAATTTGGGGGCGTTACTGGGGATGTAGTTCAGAAGAATAATACCTGCCTGGAAAGCAAAGGGTCCTGAGTTCGATTCCCAGTACAAAAACAAAACAAACAAGAATTTGTCAAAAACCTTGGCTGCCACAAGAGTGGGCCCAGAAGTAAGCTGGAAGCTTTTTCACAGCCAAAAGGAAAGGGGAGATAATGCTACAAAATTCACAATGCCCAGAAGGTGAAAGCAGACTAATCAGCCAGATAACAGTTCTATTCAGTACTATGATCTGACAGGGATTCCTTCTGAAGTTCTCAGAGAGAATGCTGCAGGATACAACCAACAACATCCTTACAACAGTGATAGCAGCACATTTCAATGAGGTATTTTTCATAAAAACCTCAGCGTCAACCATTTATAAGCCACTGCAGCCAGGTAATTAGAAGCTAAAAATAGTGTGTGAAGGAGCAGAACAATGTGTCAACTATGCTCAGGTGGTAGGGGAAAAAGTTATATATAGGCATATATATGCAGAGAACTTCTTTGGAAGAATAAATTGGTGATAGTAGTTGCCTCTAGGGAGAAGAAGTGAATGTCCATGATCTAGGACAGCAGAGAGACTTCCTTTTTATCACATACCATTTTGTACTACCTGGATTTTTGTTATCAATGGCTTAATTTTTTGAGTAAAGCTATTGATTACTAAATAGTAATAGCACTAAATGTTCAGAAGTTCAGCAAGTTTGACTTCTAGACAACACCAGGTTAAGGATCTCTAAAAGTCATGCCTGATGCTTAGAAGACAATGCAGTTATTGAACAACTGCAGGATTCTGTGGGGCTTTTCCTTATATTGTCTTATTTAATCCACTCAATAATCCTG
Organism: Myocastor coypus; assembly: GCA_004027025.1. Taxonomy (NCBI): domain Eukaryota; kingdom Metazoa; phylum Chordata; class Mammalia; order Rodentia; family Myocastoridae; genus Myocastor; species Myocastor coypus. The sequence goes on from PVJA010015556.1 coordinate 8,503, forward strand.
CTAAAGAAGCCTGCCTCGTAGACAATCAATTCCACTTCCTTGGAGAAGACACATGAATTAAACTGGTCATTTTCCTTCTTGCAGTTGATTTTTTAGGATAAATGAGAAATTAAGAGGAAAGTAAGCAGTTGTCAAGGAGTTGGAAGGTAGTGCTATTCATAAACATGAGCAATCCACTCAGCTCAGTTTCTACAACTTTCTCCTATTTTCTTGTTTTACTTGGGTTGGTGGGCAATGGTGGGTTGGCTTGACAACCCTGAAAGTTTTCCAGAGAAGTTGTCAGAAAAATCAAGATTCACTCAAAATTAAGGTGGCTCAATGAAAAAGCCATGATGTCCAGTTACATTTAAGTCTCAGAAAAAAAAGATGGAATTTTAGTGTGAATATATCTCACATGTTGCTAGGCCATATCACTGCTTGCTAGCAATGGAAATCTCAGCTCTATGCTAGGGTTTTTCTAAGACCTGGTATGTGTACCATGTGAGGACTCCCATTCTCAGCCTGGCTAGAATACAAATCCAGGTACTGGGTGCTTTTGTTGTTAGCCTTGGGGAGTGAACCCAGGCCTTGTGCATAATACACAGGCACTCTACCACTCAGTTACACCCTGACCTCTCACATAGTGTATTTTTTTGGAAGACTGGCAGTCATATTCAGGTTCCTTATCACCAGTTCAGATGGTGAAAACAACCTGGGAATTTTAGATAAATTTTCAACCACAAAGAGTGGAATTAAAAGAATTTTCTCCTCAAGCCCTGTTAGCTCAGAAAATCCATTTTTGACAGGATTAAGCTGGCCAGGAAATTTTCTTGCCTATTTCTGCTAACCAAAATTTTACTGATATTTCTGCCAACAACATTGAGTTTCTGCTAATGAGGCCCTCTGCTGTCTGCAGAAAGAAGGGCAACTCCATAAATCTAAAGGCTGTAGCAAATTTCTCTGCAGTGGAACTAGTGTCACCACGAGTTCTTAAGTTATATTCAATTATTAGAGTAGCTGATCCCCAAATTGTAACCTACCTGAGTTTTGTTTTGAAATACTCTTTTCTGGGCCCAGCGGGATGGCTCAGTGGTCTAAAGCGCTTGCTTGGGAAAGCTTGGGCGGCTTCAGGGACTGCGGTTCGATCCCCAGCACCACATACTGCGCCAGCCCTGCCGTCAGAGCGCGGGCTGAGCCAGCCATAAAAATGAGTGAATAAGCAAATAAAGGTTAAAAAAAAAAAAAGAAATACTCTTTTCCTCTTTCCTGACAGAGACTAGAGATGGAAAATAGTAACAAAAGGGCAGACCAGATAGCTCAGAGGACTGAAACACCTGCTTAGACAGACACAGGGACCAGGACTTCAATCCCCAGCATGCAGTGCCAGCCCCACCCCTGAGGCACGCTGAGGTGGTGACTGAGACTGGGCGTGGTGGAGCGCACCTGTAATCCCAGCACTTAGGAGGCTGAAAACAGGAGAATCACTACGTGTCCGATCTATATAGTGAGACTCTGTAGACCCTATACTAAAATACACACACACATACACACACGCCAAAAAAAAACAAAAACAAACAAACAAACAAAAAAAACAGCACTAGAAGCAATACAAGAAGCTGAGCATGGTGGTGCATGCCAATAATCCCAGCATTTGGGAGGCTGAGGTAGGAGGATCAGAGCAAGTTCAAGACCAGCCTGGACTACAAAAGTGAGCCCATGGCCAGCCTGAACTACATAGCGAGTCCCTGTCTCAAAAAGACCAAAAAAAAAAAAGGAAGGAACAATACAAGATTTCACTAAACAAAGTAATAGAAATTCAACAATGGTTGCTGTATTGCATGAAGTTATCTTCAAACTATTTGTTTTGGTTGCCAGACATAAACATGCAAAATTTGTTTAAAGAAAAAACCAAAACAGGGGCCCAGCGGGATGGCTCAGTGGCCTAAAGCGCCTGCTTGGGAAAGCTTGGGCAGCTTCAGGGACCGCAGTTCAATCCCCGGCACCACATGCTGCGCCAGCCACACATGCTGCGCCAGCCCTGCCCTCGAGGTGGGCTGAGCCAGCCATGAAAATGAGTAAATAAACAAACAAAGGTTCTGAAACAAGAAAAAATAAATAAATAAAATAAAAAAATCTTTAAAGAAAAAACCAAAACAAAACAATAACAAATGAGTTATAAAAAATTATAAGAAAAAAATAAGAATAAAAATTTAAGCGTTGCCAGGCATGGTGGCTCATGCCTGTAATCCCAGCACTCGGGAGGCTGAGGCAGGAGGATCGGTGTGAGTTCGAGACCAGCCTGGGCTACAAAAGTGAGCTCAAGGCCAGCCTCAACTGCATAGCGAGACCCTGTCTCAAAAAGGCAAAAAAATAAAATAAAATTAAGCATTAACTGCTCCTTTCAAAAGACCAGCAGAAATTCTCAGTACAATTATCCAAATTATCCTGTAGGTATACATAAATGTATCTTTTCCCTTTCTTTCTTTTGTCTTTTTCCTGATCCCAGTTTTTCTTTCCCATTGAACAATGTATTTCCCTTTCACAGTATTTATTGTACCTTTTAGACTACATTTACTCTTTCAGTTTCTTACACTCTTGACATACCATCATGCTTGCACATGTGGGTCTGATTTATTTCACTTACCATTACAGTCTCTAGTTAGCATCCGTTTATCTACGAAAGCCTCAAATTTATGTTTGTACAAAAGTACCAGATCTTTTTATCCATTCCTCAGTTGATAAGCATTTGGGTTGTTTCCAAGATTTAGCTATGACAAGTTGCATTGCTATAATCATGGGTACAGATATTTTAGTGTGGTATGATGATTTCTGTTCTGGAAAAATACTCAGGAGGGAAATAGCTGGGTTGAGTGGAACCTCCAATAGTAGCTTTATGAGGAATCTCTACACTGAGTTCCATAATAGTTGTACCAGCCAGCCTACCCACCAAAAGTGGATAAGGGTAACTTTTTCCCCACAGCCACTCCAGCATTTGTTATTGATCGACTTTGTGATGATAGTCGTTCTTTCTGGTATAAGATGGTATTGCAGCATTGTTTTAATTTTCATCTCTCGAATACACAATGATGCTCAACATTTTTTCTTTATATATATATATCTTTTAATTTGTATTTTTTTTTCCTGTTTCAGAACTTTTGTTTGTTTATTTATTTTTATGGCTGGCTCAGGCTGCCCTGAGGGCAGGGCTGGCTCAGTATGTGGTGCCAAAGATCAAACCACGGTCCCTGCAACTGCCTGCAGACGCTTTAGACCACTAAGCCATCCTGCCGGGCCCCAACATTTTTTCATATATTTACTTCCCATTTGTGTATCTTCCTGTGTGAAGTGTACATTCTTCTCAGATGCCCATTTTTGGAATGGGTCTTTGAATTTTGGAGACCTAAATTTTTAAAATTATTTGTATGTTCTAGATTGGAGTGCTTTGTCTGAAGGATAGCTCACTACAATTTTTTCCAAGTTCATAGGATTTCTTTTTATTCCTTTGGTATTTTTTTTTTTTTGAGACAGGGTCTTGCTATGCAGTTCCGGCTGGCCTTGAGCTCATTTTGGTAGCCCAGGCTGGTCTTGAACTCACACCAATCCTCCTGCCTCAGCCTCCCGAGTGCTGGGATTACAGGTGTGTGCCACCACGCCCGGCCGGTAATTTTTTTTTTTTGATGTACAGAAATTTTGAAAAAGATGGGATCCCACTTGTCGATTCTTTCAAGTATTTTCCATGAAGTTTCATTTTTCTTCATGAACTCTGTATATCCTATTTCCTTAAGATTTCTATCTACTTTCTCCTACATAAGTGTTAGTACTTTAGTTTTAATGTTTGAATCTTCAATCTATTTTTATTGTAGTTTAGTACATGGTGATAGACATGAGTCTAGTTTTAGCATTCAGCATGTGAAAAGCCAATTTTTTCAGAACCATTTGTTAAAGAGGCTTTCTTCCAGTTAACATGTTTTGTTTGTGTGTTTGTTTGTTTGTTTGTTTGTCTTTTTGAGACAGGGTCTCACTATGCAGCTCAGGCTGGCCTTGAGCTCAGTTTTTGTAGCCCAGGCTGGTCTCGAACTTGCACTGATCCTCCAGCGTCAGCCTCCTGAGGGCTGGGATTACAGGGGTACACCACCACGTCCGTACAAGTTAACATGTTTTGCCTCTTTTTCAAATATAATGTGGTTGGCCCGGCCAGATGGCTCAGTGGTCTAAAGCGCCTGCTTGGGAAAGCTTGGGCGGCTTCAGGCACGCGGTTCTCCGGCACCACATGCTGTGCCAGCCCTGCCCTCGGGGCGGGCTGAGCCAGCCATAAAAATGAGTGAATAAACAAACAAAGGTTCTGAAACAAGAAAAAAACAAATAAATGAAACAAAGATAAGGTGACTGAGTGTATTTGCAGTTGTGTGTGCATTATCCAATCTGGTCCATGACCACCAGGTCTTTTTCTTGCCAGTACCATGTTCATTTTATCACAGCAGCTTTTTAGTATAATTTCAAGTCAGAGATTGTGATGCTTCTTGTCTTTGAGTTCAATGTGGCTTGCATGTCAAGGGGGGAATGTCAAGCCACTGCTCAAGAAGAATTCAATGATGATGAGTGTAGGCCAGATTTCTACAAGGCTCTCTCAGTGGTGGGTCAGTGCAGGATAGAGCTCATCAAGACTGCCTCAGGTCCTGGGCGATGGTGGGTCACCAGGGATCTGCCAAGCTTTAGTAAGGATGTGGGGGTTGGGGAGAGACTTCCCAGGTACCCTTGGCAATCCTGCACATGAGGGTGGGTGGCCAGGGCTCATCTGAGCTCTGGCAAGAGCGGTATGCAGAGGAGGCCCACCAGGTCCCCCAGAAGTCTTACAGGTGAGGATGGGGGGCTAGGACATAGAAGAACTTTGGCTATAGTCAAAGAAGGGTGGGTCTAGACCTATTGGTCTCTCCGGCAGTATTCAGGGTGAAAATGAGTGGCCAGGATACCCTAAATTACTCTAAGTAGAGAAAAAGAAAGGGCTAGGTACTAGGTATTCTACATAATTTATGTCATTTAGTCATCAGCATAGCCTCAATAATAACAAAAATGTTAGCATCTGTCACCATTTGAGGGTTGACTTCCCCTGAGTTGATTCACTTAATTTTCATGCCACACCATGAAGTCAGTAGTACTCTTACATTTCATATATGACACAGCCAAGATAATGTAAATCCGAGCCTTGAATCCAGGTCTGATTCTACATCCCATGCTTGAAGCACTTCTGTGGAATATTGAAACAAAAGTTTGGGCTGGGCTTTGGGGAGAACTTTCAAACTTTGGGTTCCCGTGTAAGAGCGTCAGCCTAATGGATCTGTGTGAGATCCCATATGCTCACACTCACATTCTGGGGAAAGCTCTGAGCTGCTCAGAGTGACTATGAGGCCACTGTTACCTTTTTCTAAGCCAGCCAGGTAAAAGCCACTGAGACAGTGGCTACCACTGTGTGGGGAGTAGTAGCTGAAAGAAGACAAGAAGACTCCTTGGATGTCAGTAGCACACTGGCTTTGTATCTTGACGGGAGTTGTGTCCAATTTGTGAGAATTCTGTGAGTTAAGAGCTTATGAGCTGGGCATGGTGGTGCATGTCTGTAATTCCAGAAGTTGGGAGGCTGAGGCAGGAGGATTGATGTGAGTTTAAGACAAACCTGGGCTACAAAAGTGAGCTCAAGGGAAGCCTGAACTGCATAGCGAGACACTGTCTCAAAAAGACAAAAAGCAAAAAAGAGCTTATGAACAATTGGGCCAGCTGGATAGCTCAGCAAACTAAAGCACCTGCTTAGGTAGAGCGTAGTGGCTGGGGTTCGATCCCTGGCATGCCATGCCATGCTGGCCCCACCTGTGGGATGTGCTGAGAGGGCAACTGAGACTGGGTGTAGTGGCTTGCATCTGTGATCTCAGCTCTTGGAAAGCTGAATACAGGAAGATCACTACAAATTTGGTCTGTATAGTGAGACCCAGTAGACCCTGTATTACATACATTAAAAAAAAGAACTTATGAACTATGTACTTTGCACTTTTTAGAAGAAGAACAATTCTGAGATGTGGTAAACAAGCTTTTGTGTGTGTCTTCTGCTAACTACAATTAAAATGTCAGGGCATTATCTATAAAATAACCACTAAAAAGACTCAAAGGCAGAAAGAATGTCGTTAGAGCCCTCAGCATGCAGTGAATGCAGACTGGCAGTTCCTGAGTTGTCTTTCTGCCTCCTTGAACTTCGACTCTGCTTCCAACCCCAACTTGGAGCCAGAGCAGACAACATGGAAACACCAATGAGTGCAGACCAAGGAGCTTCTGAAAAAGTCCTCTTTCTCTAGGTAAAGGAGAAGAAAGGGAAAACAGAATTTTTGCTGTGATCACTCCACTGTATCCAAACACTACAGGAAAAATTGTGGCCCACTCTATCAGCAAAGGTTGACTAGGGAGCAGACTTAGTCCTCTTCCAGACTGTAAGGAGAAACCATGAGCCTATGATGATAGCCACTGCCTGGAGGTACGTCTGAGAGGGCAGAGTAGGGAGCTGCAACTTTCATCACCACAGAATAGTGCTGAGCTCCCCCTCCCACAGGAACAACTGAGAACAAATGGGGAGTCCAGACTCCTGGCTCCATGAGTCCCTTCCTTGCTGGATAATATCAGAATATCTAATGGAGTCAAGATTTTATCCATCACTCATCAGTAAGAAGGCTGGCTCCAGCCCTTTGATGCACAAGTGCACAGTAGCAATGAGGAATCCTTCCCTTCCCAGCCAAGATGTATTAGTGCAGACCTAGTTCAGAATCGCCTAATTCCAACCAGCAGTAATGAGGAAGCTCTCTATGTACTTGTCAGTGGCGCCGTGTACTTCCCTCAGTGGGCCATGGTAGGGTGGTACTCCATCCCAGTTCTGTTGCTGAACAAGAGTCAGAGAAAGCCTGATAAAATCGAACATTTCAGTAAGGTCCAAAAACATTTGCCTGACCAGTTCTGCAAAGGAGCTATAAAATAGTGAATAAGTACAGGAAAAGATGTTGACTGTCATTAAATATTGGGAAAATGCAAATTTAAAATACAAGGACATGGCCCGGTGGGATGGCTCAGTGGTCTAAAGCACCTTCTTGGGAAAGCTTGGGCGGCTTCAGGGACCGAGGTTCGATCCCCGGCACCACATGCTGCGCCAGCCCTGCCCTCGGGGTGGGCTGAGCCGACCATAATGAGTGAATAAACAAATAAAGGTTCTGAAACAAGAAAAAAAATTTAAAAAGTTAAAAAAAATAAAATAAAATACAAGGACACATCACTGCAGTGCCTATCAGGATGGTTGAAATGAACAAAATACTGACAACACCATACACTGGTGAGGAGGAGGAATGTATGCACTGCAGGACTGAGCGCTGGGGAGATAAAGACAAGATAGAGCATTTGGACATTGCTAGTGGCCAAATGTACTGCAGCACAGTGTCTCTCAGAAACAGAAATAGTAGTATGTACTGTAAGACCCAGCAGCCCCACACCAGAGGAGCTAACATCACTATGTCAAAGCAAGTTTGGCAGTTTCTTCAAAAGCTAAATATGAGACCAGGCATGATAACTAATGCCTATATTTCTAGAGAGGAAGCTGAGGCAGGAGGATCCCAATTTTGAGGCCAGCCTGGGCAGTTTAGTAAGTCCTTTCCTCAAAAAATTAAAAGGGCTGGGGATGCAGCTCAGTGGTAGAGACACCCTTGAGTTCAATCATCAACACTGCAAATAAAAATAAAGAAATAGTGACTGTGGATGCAGCTCAGTGATGGATTTCATCCTGAGAAATACGCACACATAAGCATAAGAAATCAAAACTACAGGGCTGGAGCCTGGTGGGATGGCTCAGTGGTCTAAAGCACCTGCTTGGGGAAGCTTGGGCAGCTTCAGGGACTGCGGTTCGATCCCTGGCACCACCTCAGGGCAGGCTGAGCCTGCCGTAAAAAAATAAGTGAATAAACAAACAAAGGTTCTGAAACAAGAAAAAAATAATAAATAAAATAAAAATTCTTAAAAAAAAAAAACTACAGGGCTGACGAAATAGCTCAGTGGTCTAAAGTGCCTGCTTAGACAAGATTAGGCAAGTGCACAGGGACCACAGTTCAATCCGCAGTACCACATGCTGCACCAGCCCCACCCCCAGGGTGCACTGACCTGGCTACAAAAAAAGAAAAGCAAAACTACAATGAAATATCATCTTGCTTTAGTTAGTATGGTTATATTACCAAAAACACAAAAGTTAAATACTGACAAAAATGTGGAGGAAAGGGATCTCTCATATAATGGTAGCAAATTAGTAAAGCCATTATAGAAAACAGTATGAAGGTTTCTCTGAGAATTAGAAATAGAAGTACTCACTATACGATTCCACAACCCCACTCCAGAGGAGCTACTATCAGTATATCAACGCAAGACCTACACTCACATGTGGATTGTAGTACTGCTCACAGCACCCAAGAAATGGGGTGAACCTGTGTGACCATCAGTAGATGAGTGCCTAAGGAAATTGTGGAACATATTCACAATGGAATATAATGCAGTCATTAAAAAGAGGCTGGAGGGCTGGCCAGATAGCTCAGTGGACTAAAGCACCTGTTTAGGCAGAGTGCAGAGGCCAGGGTTCAATCCCCGGCATATCCCACCAGCCCTGCTCACCAGGTGGGCTGAGGGCACGATTGAGGCTGGGCATGGTGGTGCACACCTGTAATCTCAGCTCTTGGGAGGCTGAAAACAGGAAAGTCACTATGAGTCCAAACTACATACTGAGTCACTCTAGACCCTGTACTAAATACATTAAAAAAAAAAAAAAAAAAAAAAAAGAGGCTAGGCCAGGGATGTAGCTCAGTGACAGAGCTCCTACTTGGTAAGCTCAAAGTCCTGAGTTTGATTCCTAGTATCAAAATGAAAATTGTGGGGCCCGGCAGATGGCTCAGTGGTCTAAAGCGCCTGCTTGGGAGCTTGGGCGACTTCAGGGACTGCAGTTCGATCCCCAGCCCCACATGCTGCGCCAGCCTTGACCTCGGACGAGCTGAACCAGCCACAAAAAAATGAGTGAATAGACAAACAAAGGTTCTGAAACAAGAAATAAATTTTTTTTTAATTTAAAAAAAAAAGAAAATTGTCCCTTAAAAATAGGATGAGCATTACAGGTGGCACATACCTATAATCGCAGCACTTGGGAGGCTGAGTCAGGAGGAACACTGTGAATTCAAGGCCAGCCTGAACTAAAAATTAAGATCAAAGCCAGCCTGAGATTTGACCCAGAAACAAAACCAGGCATGTGACTGGAACTTCATCCATCAGACAGGCCCATTGTGGAAAACTGCCACAGAACTCTCTGCAGAAAGACTAGAGACAAGACCCATCTAGCTGATGCAGGAGCAGATCATCCTGCCAGAGCAGTACAGCAGGTTCCCGTCCAAAGGCTGTAGAAGGAAGAAGTGGAACTCAGCAGCCAGACTCAAGGTACACCCACCTGGATGAGTTTGCACTTGGTAGATTGAGATCCGGTGCTAAGGTAAGAACTCTGCCAAAGGTCAGAAGGCAGGGCTATAAAAAAGGAAAAAGAGAAGAAGCAAACTGCACTCTCAGGCCCCGAGCCCACCCAGAAAAAATATAGGAGACAACTACATAAAAGAAATTGGAAGTCACACACCTGAAATATCTGAAAGCCCGCCTGAACTTCATAGCAAAACTGTGTCTCAAAAACCCTATACAAAGGAAATTCTATTATTGACAGCAACACGGATGGAACTGAGCGATGTTGTGTTATATTAAAGGAAATAAGTTTGTTACAGAAAGACAAATGCCACATATATTTTTCTTTCTTTCTTCTCTCTCTCTCTCTCTTTCTTTCTTTTTTATATGGAACCGGAAATCAAACTCAAGCAAGACCTTGCACTTGCCCGGCAGGCATTTGTGCCACTGAGCTATCCCCCCAGCCTCCAAATTATATTCTTACTTATATATTAAAACTAAAATGTTGATCTAAAAGTAGAGAATGGAGTGGTTATGAGTATCTGGGAAGGGTGTGGGGCAGGGGAGATGGAGGAAGGATGGTCTGTGGCTACTTGGGGGCAATCAGTCAAGAGAAATGGTAAATAATTTCTAATGTTCTAAAGCATGGTAGGATAACTCTGGTTGGCCCAACTCAATATTTCCAAGTAGCTAGAAGAAAGCCCTTGGATATTCCCAATATAAAGAACTGATAAATGTCTGATGTGACCGATAGGCTAATTAATTACCCTGATCTAATCATTACACATTGCATACATGCATTAAAATGTCACCCTGGGCCCCATAAATATCTGTCAGTTAAAAATAAAAAGCTAGTAATTACAGCACTCTGGGATGCAGAGGAAGGACAAACTGTGAGCCCACCTGGGCAAATTAGCAACTCAGTGAAACCCTGCCTCAAAATAAAAGAAAAATTAAAAAGGGGTGGAGATGCAACTCCGTGTGAATTTCCAATACTGAAAAAATAAACATATGTCTTAAAATGTGTAGAGATTGTCTCTTCCACACAAACAGAGCTCTGAGGTCCTTGTTTTCTGTCTTGCTCCATTTTCTGCTGGTGCCTTCTAAGGTCTAGCCACTGACTAGACCAAACTATTACTTGAAATTCTCTCTAGTTAACCTTCTGCTGCTCTGGCTTCACTAACACATTGAAATCATTGAGATGAATGAACAACTTCTTTTAGAGGGAAGGAGACATTGAATTCAGGACCTCACATATAGCAGGCAGGTTCTGAGCCACTGAGCTCTGTCCCCAACCCCATTATTAAGATGAAATGCCAGGGCCTGGCGGGATGGCTCAGTGGTCTAAAGCGCCTGCTTGGGAAAGCTTGGGCGGCTTCAGGGACCGCGGTTCGATCCCGGCACCACATGCTGCGCCAGCCCTGCCCTGGGGGCGGGCTGAGCCGGCCATAAAAATGAGTGAATAAACAAATAAAAGTTCTGAGCCGGGCGTGGTGGCGCACGCCTGTAATCCCAGCACTCGGGAAGCTGAGGCAGGAGGATTGCTGCGAGTTCGAGACCAGCCTGGGCTACAAGAGTGAGCTCAAGGCTAGCCTGAACTGCATAGGGAGACCCTGTCTCAAAAAGACAAAATAAATAAATAAATAAATAAATAAATAAAAAATGAAGGTTCTGAAACAGGAAAAAATAAATAAATAAAAATTTTAAAATTCTTTAAAAAAAAAAGATGGAATGCCATTGGCCGGTGGGATGGCTCAGTGGTCTAAGGCGCCTGCTTAGGAAAGCTTAGGCAACCACAGGGACCGTGGTTCGGTCTCCAGCACCACATGCTGCACCAGCCCTACTCCCAGGGCAGGCTGAGTCGAGTCGGCCATAAAAAAAAAAAAAAAAAGGCAAGCCTGAACAGCATAGCATGATCCTGTCTCAAAAAGACAAAAAAAAAAAAAGGATGGAATGGCAGAAATGAGTAAGGGCCTCTTAGGTGTGTCCCACGTTTTTGTAATGCTGTTGTAAAATATTTATAATTGTTAAAGGACCCATGCCTTTTCCCATAGAGGTCTCTAAACTGGGTCAATTCTTTTTCTCATTTGCATAGCTCATAACCACCACCGCCTTTTTTTTCAGTAGTAATGTCAGTACTGAACCCAGGGCCCTTTCCCTAAGCTGCATCTCAGCCTTTTTTTTTTTTTTTTTTTTTTTGAGACAAGGTCTTGCTATGTACTTTAAGCTTGCCTTGAAAAACGCACTATGTAAACCTGCCTGGCCTCGAACTTGTAGGGATGCTCCTGCCTCAGCCTTCTGAGTGCTGGAAACTTGGCAACTTCTACACTTCAAGGCCAGGCAAGGCAGTACACACTTGTAATGGCAGGATTCAAGTCTGAAGCAAGAGCACTCGTGCAAGTTCAAGGCTAGCACCAGACCCTGTCTCAAAAAGACATACACACACTACTTTCTTTTGGGTGTCCAGGTGAATTCTGTGTACTTGAAACACCTTTCCCCTCCTTTCCTCTTTTGTTTTCTTGCTGTTGTTTGAGACAAGGTCTTGCTATGTACCCCAGGTTTGGGCTCAAAATTGGAATTCTCCTGTGTCAGCACTGCTGCTACAGCCAGCCCTTGTTGGCCAATTTTTAATCAAGTACGTTACTATTATGGCCGGCTCAGTCTAGGGGGGGTGGGGGGGCGGGGGAGGGGGCTGGCGCAGCGCGTGACGCCGGGGATTGTGACGCCGGGGATCGAACTGAGGTTCCTGCGGTTGCCTAAGCTTTCCTAAGCAGGCGCTTTAGACCACTGAGGCATTTCGCAGGCCCTAATTAAGTACTTTAAGAGTCAAAATAACTGTCTCCAGGAAATGTTTCCCATCCCGGCGCTTTTAGATTCTCCTTCCTGTTCTCATAACATCTTGTTCTTTCCTCAGCACAGTACTCATCACGCCAAATCTAATAATCCGTTTCCTGGTCAGCCAGCCGGCCTCCAGACCAAGCTCTGCATAGCAAGGCCCGGTTTGGTTCATGCGTGTTTTCCCAGCAGCTGACACAGAGCCTGATCTGTAAACACGCACCTGCCTGTCTGCAGACTGTGCCTAACCCGGACACCGTGTTGTCACCGTAGATGCCGGGGCACCCGGGGGAAGAGAGGTCTGCAAGGTCACCACTGCTCGCGTTGCCGGCCGCTGGAGCCCTGGATGTGGCCCTTCTCCCGGCCTCCGCTCAGCTCCCCCTACTGGCCGCCAGGCTGCAATGACAGGCCTCCCGCGCCAGGTGGTGGCTGCGGGGGTGGGGGGGGTGGCAGGCCGAAAGTGGCGCGACAGCCGCCTGCCGCGCACAAACTCCTCTCTGGCCTCGCTGCAGCCCTTGCACTGCAATTAAGCTCAACCCGCTGTATCCCCAGAAGTTCTAGCCCAAGACATTTGCAGGTTAATGACTAAAATCAGGCAGTGTGGCTTTGGACTGCTCTCAGAGCAGAGGCAGAAAACATCCGCTTAGTTTATCGTCCAGGTAAAATGGTTGAGTCAGGACTGGGTGGCCTGTTTTTTTCTTTGTTTTGAAAATATTCAATATCACTGGTCATTTGAGAGATATAAATTGAAACAATGCTGAGATTCCATCTCATTGCAGAAAGAAGGGCTGGACAGTAACTTGGGGTTTTTTGTTTGTTTGTTTTTTGATTCTTCAGCTAACACAGAAGAGATGATTTTATTGTACACGCTTTACACTCAGCCAAAAGCAAGAACAGAAGTAGTCCAGAATGCCAGAGGTCCAGGGCAAAAAACCAGGGGACTGCTCAGTTTGAACCCGATCTCTCTTTGAGGTGGTCTTGGCGATCCGATGGCAGTGCAGTTCTAATCCACTGAGACGTTCTAGACAGCGCGCAGTCCAAAACCTGCTCCAGCCTTGTCAGCCTCCAGCATTCTTTATTTCTGGTCCTTTGGCCTCCATGGGTGTATGAAATATTTTACTTGGACCTCTGTCTCATCTTTCTTCTTTTATGCTTCAGTTTGCGCATTCGCTTCTTCCTCCACTTGGCTCTCATGGCACAGAAGTTTCTAAGAAAATGGCGTTAAAGTTGAGCATTTTTTTGTTGTTGTTGTTGTTTTTGGTGCAATACCGGGGATTGAACTCAAGACCTTGTTCTTACCCAGCAGGCACTTGGACTGTATCCTCAACTGTAGAATGGCTGTTATCAAGAAAACCAAACAGTTGGGGAAATAGCTCAGTGGAAGAAGTGCTTGCCTGGCAAGCTCAGGGTCCCGAGTTGAATCCCTAGTTCTGCAAGAAATAAATAAGTAAATAAATAAATAAATAAGTGAGGGGAGATCGCTGCTCCAGTGTTGGTGGAAGCGCAGACTGGTGCAAACAGGCAAATTCAGTGTCACTATTGGTCAAAAACCTAAAACTAGTGATTTCATTCAACCAAGCTATTCCCCTTCTTGCTATTGTCCCAAAAGAATCAAAGTATCATACAACAGTGACATATGCACACACGTGTTTATAGCAGCACACTTTGTATTAGCTAAATCTTGGAACCTGCCCACTCATCAACTAGTGAATGGATACAGAAGGTGTTTTCTTTTCATACAATGGACTACCGCACTGCCACAAAGAAGGAAAGGCTTGAGGTATTTTTTGTTTGCTTGTTTGTTTTTTGGTACTGGGGATCAAATCCAGGACCTTGAGCTTGGCAGGCAGGTGCTTAAGCCTGCTGAGCTATCTTCCCAGCACGTTTGTTTGTTTTGAGACAAGGTCTCATTACATAATTCACGCAGGCTGGCATTTAACTTTCTATGTAGCCCAGGAAGGCCTTAAGCTCACAGCAGTCTTCTTGCCTCACTTGCCTAACTACTGGGGTTACAGGCATGCACTACCATGCCTGGCTCAAGACATTTCTAACCAAAAGGATGCACCTTGAGACCATACTGTTTTTTGTTTTGTTTTTCGTGGCCAGTTCAACCTGCCCTGGGGGTGGGGCTGGAACAGCATGTGGTGCTAGGGATCAAACTGTGGTCCCTGCACTTGCCCAAACTTGCCTAAGCAGGTGCTTTAGACCACTGAGCTATCTCCATGGCCCAAGACCAAACTTTTAACTGAAATAAATCAGACACAAATATGAAATAGTACCTTGTCTCTCTCCTGTGAGAAACCAAAGGCATAAATAGGTACCACATTGCATAATATATAATGGGAAGAGGGAAGAAAATATTCGGATGAGAAGAGGACAGCAAAGTGGAGAGGGGGAAGGGAAGGAAAGGAAAAGAAAACAGAATAAATGGAAAAATAAGAAATAGCACTTTTTAAATCAAGAGAGGAAGTGGGGGTAAAAGGAGGGAAAGGGAATGGGAAAGAAAGGAATGAAGTTACATCATGTACAGGTACAAAGTCCATATGATGAATGTGATATATATATATATATAAATGTTCGTGATAAAAAAACAACAACAAAGCAACCCAGTGAAAATAGTTTACTTAAGACACTTAGTAGTATAATTACCTTGGCTTTATAAACCAAAAATGGATCATTCATCCCCCTAAGACATCTTTTCTTCAAGAAAGCAAGGAGCCACACCATCAGTACCCAAAGCTGAAATTCTCATTAAAGCATTTCTTGAACACACAACCTTCTTATATAGTGATTATCCACCTGTGTCCAACATGCATTAAAGCTCATCCCCATTAATATATGCAAGAAGTACATAAATGTATAGTAGTATGCAAACATCATATGTTTAACCAACATTAAGTTCCTAACCCCATATTTACAAGCAAGTACTATAAGCTAAGACATCCAGAAGACATAATGGGAAGTCCAAAACTAAATCCAAAACAATATCAGTATTGCACTGCAAATAAATCTATGAATCTTACATAAAACACACATTGTTATTAGACATTACGACATTAAATAAAAAAGTCCTTGTCAATACAACTATCACTCTCCAGTGGTGATTGCTTAACCTACCATTCTCCGTGAAACCATCAGCCTGCTAGACAGGTGTCCCTCTTCTTGCTCCACGCCTAGAACACGTGAGCGTTACTGGACTTGAAACTTTAACAGGTACCTGGTTCTTAGTTCACAGTGATGAACTCTAAAATCGCCCACTTGTTGCTCTTAAATAAGCCATCTTGATGGACTCATGTCGAATCAGCCCACAGTCACACATAACTGTGATTTTATGTATTTGGTATCTTTTTAACGTTAGAGATACTGTGATTCGCCCCTGTTGTCAAGGCATGAACCCAGTCATACCCATATCTAGCTACTTATAAAAAAAGCAGCTTATGTGGCTCATGGTTCTGAATGCTAGAAGTCCTCCCAGTGCTGCAGCAGCTCTGGGAGGGGCCCCTGGACTGTACCACAGCATAGCAGAGAGCAGCATGGTGGCTGGAACAAATGAGAGTGGGCGTGATGTCACCAGGCAGCAACCAAAGAATAATTCATGGGTTAGGCTCAGGCTTTTATAACATTTTGCTCTATCGTCATCATCATCATCATCATCATCACCACCACCATCATTTTGACAGGGTCTCACTATGTATCCCAGACAGGCCTTGAATTTTCCATGATCCTCCTGCCTCAGCCTCCCAAGTGTGGGGATTACAGGCGAGCATCACCACACCTAGCTGCAGCTCACTCTTAAAAATCTTACTCCAGGCCGGGCGTGGTGGCACACGCCTGTAATCCCAGCACTCGGGAGGCTGAGACAGGAGGATCGGTGTGAGTTCGAGACCAACCTGGGCTACAAAAGTGAGCTCAAGGCCAGCCTGAACTGCATAGTGAGACCCTGTCTCAAAAAGACAAAAAAAAAAAAATCTTACTCCAAGGGTTGGCCAGGTAGCTCAGCAGACAAAAGTGCCTGTGTAGGCAGACCCTGTAGGAAAAAAAAAAATCTCACTCCAGAGCTGAGCTATATATCAAGCTCTTAGCTTGTCAAGGGTAGGGGGAAAAGGGCCAGTGAAGGCAAAGAGAGGAAAAAGGGAAGAAAAAGGGAGGGGGAGAGGGAAAAAGAAAAGGAGAGTTCCACCCAAAGAATAAAAGACTTCAGTGCCTGACCAGATAGCTCCGTCTGCTGAGGCATTTACACTAGAATTTTTCTTCAGATTTGACAGCAACCATCTAGCCTTACTTCTGGTTTATCATTCAACCTTGTATTCAGTCTTACCCCTGAAATAATAGCTGCTACACCGGTTTTTCTGAAAGCACGAGGTTTTTGGAGTGCCCAACAGAAATATCTAGAAGAGCAATCTGAGGGCCAGAGGCAAGGCCTGGGCATAGTTGCATGTGCACAAGCCGTCTGACAGCACTATTATATGTCAGCTCCACTGAAGCCATTCTGTGAGGACTTTGTCCACAGATGATTGAGAAGAAATGCCTGTTATTCATAACAGGCAAGAAATGGAAACAATCTGGGTGCCTGTCAATAGATAAGTAGCTAAAGAGGGAATGATAAATATACCCCAAGACGTATCATTCAGCTGTAATGCAAAGGAGATCCTGCCATTTACCACAGCATGAATGAACATGGAGGACATTATACTAAGCAAAATAAGCCACAGAAAAAGAAAAAGAGTGCATGATCTCAGCCTGACACACCTGTAGTCCTAGCACCCTGGGAGACTGAGGCAGGAGGATCATAACTTTGAGCCAGGCTACAATAACTTAGCCACTTAGTGAGATCCTGCCTCAAAAAACAAAAAATAAAATAAAAACAAGCTGGAGAATAAGCTCAGTGTGAAGGCCCTGGGTTCACGCCTCAGAACTAAGATTGCATCATATTAGGAACCTTAAAAAATTATAAGTCAAATATACAAAGACAGAAAATAAAATTGGGCTGGGGATACAGCTCAGCAGCACAGCACTGGCCTAGCAGGCTCAAGGTCCTGAATTCAATTCCCAGTGACCCCCCCCCCCAAAAAAAAAGAAAACAGTGACTACTAAGGGCATGGGAAAGGAGAAGCACTGAAAAGATAAGTCAGAGGACAGTGGTGATAGGTGAGATCACTGAGTCTAGAGCTAACATGAGGCCTGTGGCATTAATATCATATTAAGAACTTTCATTAAATCAGCCTTTAGCTGCTCTTGTCACAAGAGTAGCTATGTAAGATGATGTGGTAATTTTCTGCAGAACAGTAATGATTTCCTATCTATATGCATCCTCTAAATTCATGCTACAAACATCACACATACACAATACTTATTATTTATTTATTTATCTTTAATGTATTTGCTTGTTGCAGGGTATCACTATACAGCTCAGACGCATAGTGATCCTCCTGTTTTCAGCCTCCCTAGCACTGGGATTACAGGCTTACACCACCATGGCTGGACTCTGGCTGGCTCAGTCTGCCCTGGGGGCCGGGCTGGTGCAGCATGTGGTGCCCAGGATCAAACTGCAACCACTGAGCTTGCCTAAGCTTGTTTAAGCAGATGCTTGAGTCTGCTGAGCTATCTTGCTGGCCCCCACAATATTATCTTTAAAATAACTTTATAGCAACAATTATTGAACAATTCTTTGGTTTTTTTAAAGAATTTTTTATTTTATTTTACTTTTTCTTGTTTCAGAACCTTTGTTTATTCACTCATTTTTATGGCCAGCTCAGCCTGCCCCGAGGGCAGTGCAGCATGTGGTGCCGGGGATCGAACCGCAGTCCCTGAAGCTGCCCAAGCTTTCCAAAGCAGGCGCTTTAGACCACTGAGCCATCCTGCCGGGCACCTGAACAATTCTTTAAAATCAAATGAATGTGGGTTTTTTTTTTTTTTTTTCAAATAGCTTAAAAGAAAGAAATACTTGGACCTTGAACCAAGATTCTATGGAGCATCAAGTTTTAGCTACCGTAATTTAAAAATTTTGCTTTCTTTATTGATTTGGCTTTTTGTATTGTTTTCTGTTTGCTTGGTTGCCATTTTTGTAACATGGTCTTGCTAAATTGTTCGGGCTGGCCTTGAACTCACTATGTAGCCAAGGCTAGCCTTGAACTTTTGATGAGATTGTCCTGCTTCATTCTGCCACCACGCCCAACTCATTTTACTTTATTTTTATTTTATTTTATATTTGAGGCAGGGTTTCATTTGGGCTGGCCTTGAACCCACTTTGTAGCCCAGAGTGCCTATGAATTTGCAGCAATCATATTCCCTCGGCCTCCTTGGTGCTGGGATTATAGATGTGCACTACACCACCTGGCCTAGCTTGCTTTATTCTTCAACATGGAGTCTCAGATCAGCATGAAAAGATCTCTGAGAAAAATAGGTGTCATGCCCTCCTATAATAGCAGCACTTAAGAGACTGAGACAGGAGGATCTTTTTGAGTTTGAGACCATCCTGGGCTATAAGATGAATTCAGCTATTGCCATCGCCCCCGTCCTCCTAATACTCCTTTGAAAGACAACAAAGACCCTATATTTCAAGTCAGGTGAAGAACCAGCTGGGAACCCTGCTCCCACCACCAAGCAGAGTGGTGCTGAGTGACACTGGCTCTCCGCCACCTTCACACCAGCAGGGTGACCTAAAGAACTAATGACCATTCAAAAATGAAGCAAAAAGTACACCCACAACCTTAACTAACACCAAAGAAACATCTAAGCAATAAAGTGGAAGACTAAGATTTGGACATTAGAATGTTTACCACTGTTCTTTAAGAAGCTTAATAGCTCCAAGAGGAAGATGCCAGCAAGTATTTCCAGCCAGCCGAACACCCAGGAATGCCTGCACAGGACAGGACAGCATCCTCCCCAGCTTCAGCTGCCACTAGGTTTACATAATTTTTTTTCCTGGTTTTTACTATTTTAGTAATTGAGAGAAGAAATATTAATACTACATGGGGAGAACCTCAGCCAAAGAGACCTCAAATTGTTGTATAGTAAATGTTTTTGTTCCTTTTTTGTTCATCTTGGATGCTGGTGCTAAACTTCTAAGTGTCATGATTTTAAAAAAGTTTGCCCTCATTTATTTTTAGGATGAGGGGAGGACAACATTTTTGCTTTCTTTTGTGACTCTGAAAAATGTGCAGTAAAAAATTTCTCAAATAAAAATTTTTACCCTGCAAAGGAAAAAAAAATGAATTCATGGATGGCCTGGACTGTATGCATAGCAAGATAGTGTCTCGAAGGAAAAAAAAAACAAAAACAAAAAAGTACCAATTCATGATGAAAGGGAAAAACTGTACAAGAGAAACTGTTTTTTCTAAACCTCTGTTCTTTTTCAGCTGCCTAGCTCCGTAGCTGCTTCATGGCTTTCTTGACCCTTATAACCATGAGTGCATAACTGAATATGCAGGATGTGTGATTGCAACAGATGACCATCAGTCTACACTTATAAGCGATGATCTCACCCTGCTAGCTCATTGGAAGAACTGCCAAGCTGTTCTGAGTCACTTTTGTACGTCCTTTCTACCTCCTGCTTGTGCAATACATAGAAGCCCTAGACCACTAGAGATCAGGGTGTGATATTTTGGGAATGATCCCAACCACTGCCCATGAAATTAAATTGAAAATCTTGAGTGTAATTTTAATGTTTTTGCTTCCCACAGAAAAGGTCCAGGAACATAGAGCTCAGTGGTAGAGTACTTGCCTACCATGCACAAGATCCTCACCCTCAGCACTGACGAAGGAAGTAAAAACAAAAATGAAGCGAAGGAGAGTAAATCTTTTGCCATAGCCCTTTTGCCTTTAAACAAGCAAGGTCAAACGAAGTTTGACAGCACAATCCTGTAATCCGAGAGCTCCAGGAGTCTTAAGTCAGGAGGACTGGGTAGAGTTTGATGCCAGCCTGAACTACTTAGTGAGACTCAGTTGTAAACAAAACAAAAATCCAACCCACAACAAACCCTACCACTGTCTTCAGAGAAGCCCTATCTTTCAGGCAGCAGTGTCCAAGGGCCAATGGATGGTTATAAGGACAGAGAACCAATAAGTATACCCTGGGGCACTCATTTCTAAGAGGCTAGCGCAATAGTTCAGAAAAAAAGCAGCAAATAACTAACGGGCTCAAGATTGGTGAGTCTTCACCTGGAATAAGACATGCATTAATCTGAGTGTGTGCCTCCCCTATACATATGCTCATGTTTTAACCTTCCCTCCTTGCATTTGCAGCTACAAATGTGTGGCATAGGATTCAAAAAAGCCAAAATGGAGGGGCCCCTTCTCGGGGATCCTTACGATACCCACTGCAGTAAGGGTAGCAGAGATGGAAACATCTTTCTAGAATATAGGCACTCTAACTTGAAGAACAAAATTCCCCAAAGGAAAAAAAAAAGTAATTTTTTTTTTTTTTTGTCTTTTTGAGACAGGGTCTCGCTATGCAGTTCAGGCTGGCCTTGAGCTCACTTTTGTAGCCCAGGCTAGTCTCGAACTCGCACCAATCCTCCTGTCTCAGCCTCCCGAGTGCTGGGATTACAGGCATGAGCTACCACGCCCAGCTAAAAAAAAAGTAATTCTGTGAGCCTCTGGAAGACTTGACATTTGTTTTCAAAAAAACAAAACAAAACAAAAACAAAAAAACAAAAAACAACAACAACAACAAAAAAAAAAAAAAAACAAGACTTCAGTGCCATTGCTTCTTAGGACCCAGATATAGTTCTTGTGGGTTTCCTTGAGATTTCAATGGCATAAAAGGCCACGGATGCCAAAAAGAGCTTGCTATTGTGGCTTTTTTTTATATAGTAACTCACCCCAATTTGTCTGGTTTGTTCTTTTATCTTGTTTTTCTTTTTTACTTGGCTTAAGCTTGCTTTGCAGAGCAAGATTCTTTCTTACTTTTTATTAAAAAATATCTTGGCCACTTCTTTAAAAAAAAAAAAAAGAGGACAGGATAGATAACCCTGTTACTAGGTAGTGGGATACGGGGCACCTTGCTGTCCCAAAGAGGACTCCAGAGGAACATGTAGGCAAATCTTTTATTATGCATGGGCTGTAAAAGGAACATTGAATCTTCTATAAACATAAACCAAGAAGCTGGACTTCTATTGAAATGTCTGCCTAAAGCCTGGATCTGCACAGTAACACAAGGGTAGGAAGTTGTGTCTCTGTGGTCTCGTTTGAGTGCTGGGAGCCCTTGAAGCAAAGCTACCTTCTCTCACACACCTGTTTATGGGCTTTCCCCCTAGCTTCGCTAGTTTCCCTTCTGTCAGCCTGTTCCTGAGGGCAAGAGTGAGACGGTAGGAGGGCAGGCCAATAGGAGACACAGTTTTCCTAAATTTCAGGTTTATATAGTTCTAATAACCCTCATGTTGTTGAGGGCTACACGCTATGAATGGGCATGTTACCATTTTTACCAGAAAATACTAGGTGTTCAACTCTGGAAAGGAGACTGAGACTATCAGCCTCATTTGAGATGAAATAGATATAAAATCATTAGCTTAGGAATAGCCTTGGACTAGACACTTTTCTCTGGTTCTGCACTGTGGGGAGACACAGGGGTCTGAAAGAGTCTGGGGATAGCCTTAGTTTCCTGTCACCTGAGCTCTACAAGTGTACTCCTTTAGATATAGTCCTGGAGCCCTCTAATTGACAAGCCATCACTATCTAACACACTGTACAAAAGCACAAAGGGCACTTTCCTGGATGTCACAGGGCTTTCAATGCTAACCTTCCCCCAGGAACAGGGATCAAAGTTGGGTTGTGGAATCTTTCCTGAATTACCTCAAAAGGTCTCCCCAAGAAATGGTTTATTCAAACAACGCACGGGAGAACCAGGCATCAGTGCCCTGGCAGCCAGTTAGGTCGCCATCCAACTGTCTGTCCTTAGAGCCATGGAAAGAGCCAGTCTCATCCAGACACCCCAGTTGGTAGAGCAGGCTGAGCACTAGGACATGGCAGCCTTCATGAAGGGTGCATTGGAAAAGGGTGAGGACCTCTCCTGTGAAGAGTGAAACTTGCTCTTGGCGGCCTGGAAGAACATGGTGGTGGACAGAGTGCTGCTTGGAGAGTTCTGTCCAACACTGAGCAAAAACGCGATGAGGAGGGCTTGGAGAAGGGCCCTGAAGTTGGAGGGTACCGCCAGGAGAAGGTGAAGACCCAGCTCCGGGGTGTGTGTGACACCGTGCTGGGCCTCCTGGACTCCCACATCATCAAGGGGCTTCGGCAGGCTGAGTGTCCTGTCTTCTATCTGAAGATGAAGGTACTCCCACTACCTTGCCAAGGTGGCCACCAGTTATGACAAGAAACACATCATAGATTCTGCCCGGGCAGCCTACCAAGAGGCCACGGACATCAGCAAGGAGATACCGCCCACCAACCCCATCCACCTGCGCCTGGCCCTGAACTTTTCTCTTCCACTGAGCTCATCAACAGCCCGAAGGAGGCCATGTCGCTGGCCAATACGATTTTTGATCAGGCCATGGCTAACTTGCATACACTCAGCGAGGACTCCTACAAAGACAATACCCTCGGGGGCCCCCCCGGGATGGCTCAGTGGTTTAAAGCGCCTGCTTAGGAAGGCTTGGGTGGCTTCAGAGACCGCGGTTCGATCCCCCGGCACCACATGCTGCGCCAGCCCTGCCCTCGGGGCAGGCTGAGCTGGCCATAAAAATGAGTGAATAGACAAATAAAGGTTCTGAAGCAAGAAAAAAATAGGTAAATAAAATGGAAAATTCTTAAAAAAAAAAAAAAAAAGACAATACCCTCACCAGGCAGCTGCTGAGAGACCTGTCACTCTGGACAGTGGATGCCAGGAAAGACGGCTGTGAGGCTCCCAAGGAGCCCCAGAGCTGAGCCTGCTTGCTGCTGCCTGCCCTGCCCTGCCTGCTCCAGTTCCCAGCCACCACCCAGAGGGCTACTACAAGGTGAGAGGCCTGGCCCTTCCCAGACCTTTTCGAGTGCACTGCCCAGAAAGGCTATTCTAGGCTTGCAGCCACATCAAGGCCATGGTGGCCAGTATCCACTCTACCCACAAGCTGTGGGATGCCCTGTCCAGCTCTGTTCCCAGCACCCCCATCCTCCCACCCCACCCCACTCCTACCTGGGCCACTTCCCCCCCCCCCCTCCCTGCCTCCCTCTGGCCCCTGCTGACTCTGGATCTTAGGAAGTAGTGTCCCCCTGGGGCTGGGAACTGGACCATGTGGCAGAAGCTCGAGAAAGGTGTGTGCTTGTGTGACCATGAGAGTGAAATTGCATCTGCTGGGTGTGACAATGTTTCCTCTCAATAAACTGCTAACAAAAAAAGGCATGCTGGTACATTCCTGCCATCCAGCATTCCAGACACAAGCTGGAGAAGCACCATGAGATTGAGATCCACCTGGGATAGTGAGTTAGAGACCAGCATAAATTCCAGTGAGACCCTGTCTCAGACCAACAACAAGAGAACTACTCAAAGGAAGCCATAGCAGAGGTCTTAGATCAAGAGTTCAATTGACCCTTACGCAGTTTCACTTTCAATGGTTTCAACTATTCATATTCTACGGCAGGACAGAAGGATTAAACAGAAAATTCCAGAAATAAAACGATTTGCCATTTATAGCATGCTGTTTGAGTAACATGACGAAAGCTTATGCTTTCCCAGGACATAAATAATCCCTTCATCTAAAATCCCACAGTAGGGTCAGCCAAACAGCTCAGCACATTAGGCCCTTCTGGGCTGGACTGGTCCACACTGAGAAGGCAATTGAGACTGGGCGTGGTGGGACACACCTGTAATCCTAGCTTTTAGGAGGCTGTAAACAGGTAGATCACTAGGAGTCTAACCTAATAGTGAGACCCTGAATACCCTGTAGATCTCTCCCTAAACAAAAAAAAAAAATACAAAAAAATCATTTAAAATACCCACACTGTAGATGCCACCAGCCCTGGTCTTGGTAAGCAGATCAACTGTTTCTGTACCACAGTACTCTTATTTACAGAACCCTTATTTTATATGATAATATTCCCAAGACACAAAAATAATGACAATTTTATTGTTGTAACTTTCCTATTTTACTGGCATTATTAATCTTACACTGTCTAAATTCTTTTTTTTTTTTTGTCTTTTTGAGACAGGGTCTCACTGTGCAGTTGAGGCTGGCCTTGAGCTCACTTTTGTAGCCTAGGCTGGTCTCGAACTCGCACCAATCCTCCTGCCTCAGCCTCCCAAGTGCTGGGATTACAGGCGTGTGCCACCACGCCCGGCCAGTGTCTAAATTGTGAATCAAATGTTAACATAGGTGTATATTTCTAAGGAAAAAATATTACATAGGACCAGGCACAAGACATGTTTTCAGGCACCTACTAAGAGGTACTTTCCCCTGTGGTAAAGGAGCAACTACTATATCCTGAAAGGAAGCCTGACCCACTGTTCTATTTCAGGAAACAGCAAAATCAGCCAGCAAAGGGATCAACATTCTATGTGTGGTAATCCCAGAGCTAAGATTGCAAGTAAACTTTAGTGCTAGAGGTCAAAACCCAAGGCCTAAAACTGGGCATAGTGGCACAAGCCTGTAAAATGTAGCAATTTATTTTTATTATTATTATTTTTTTTTTTTTTTGTCTTTTTGAGACAGGGTCTCGCTATGCAGTTGAGGCTGGTCCTGAGCTCACTTTTGTAGCCCAGGCTGGTCTCGAACTCGCACCGATCCTCCTGCCTCAGCCTCCTGAGTGCTGGGATTACAGGCGTGCGCCACCACGCCCGGCTAAATGTAGCAATTTAGAAGCTGAAGAATTGCCATGAGATTAAGGGCAGCCTGTGCTACATAGGGAGTTCAAGACCAGCATGAACTCCATAGTAAGACCCTGCCTCAAAATAAAAAATACTGGGGCCTGGTATATACCAGGAGAATATTTTATCAGTAAGGAATACTCACAGTCTCCATAAAAGATTTAAACAGAAAAAAGCCCAGAGAGTCAGAGAGCCATATGTCTTAGTTTACTTTAGGCCCTCCCGCCTTGGTCCCCATGTACCACCATGCTGGGCTTTGAAACAAATTTTATTTAGAAGGGCTGAAATTAAATGCCAAACATGCTAACTACTTACTGATACTGGGCAATCATATCTGGCAAAGTTGGTGTGGAATGAATAAATTATGGAAACTATTCTCTTTTAACAAAATACCTAAATATTAATGTTGGCACACAAAAACCAGAGATTTAGCAGGTTATTATTGGCAGGGAACTCAGACTCGGGAGTATATGCTTCCCAAGCAGGCACTTATGCCACTGAACTATCGCCCTGGCCCCTCAGCACATTATTATACGACTCACAATTCAGATACACTGCACAGAATTAAGACTATGGCTTGGTAGCCTGGGAAGATAGCTCAGTAGAATAAGTATTTGCCTGGCAAGCACAGACTCCTGAGTTCAATTCCCAGTACTTCAGAAAAAAAAAAAAAAAAAAACTATGGTTAGGGTCTGGGGAGATGGCTCAGTAGCTTGAGCATCTGCTGGACAATCACAAGGACCTGGGCTTGATCACCAGTACTGTTATGTTGTACCAGCCCCTAGAGCCCTGGGCCTGCCATACCAGCCACTAATACCAGGCATGGTGGCGCACGCCTATAATACCAGCACTATACTTGGGAGGCTAAGACAGGACGATCACTGAGTCTGAGCTGCAGAACAACTCCTGTCTCAAATAAATTAATAAAGATTTTTTAAAATTAAGATTGGGGCCCGGCGGGATGGCTCAGTGGTCTAAAGCGCCTGCTTGGGGAAGCTTGGGCAGTTTCAGGAACCGCGGTTCGATCCCCGGCACCACATGCTGCGCCAGCCCTGCCCTCAAGGGCGGGCTGAGCCAGCCATAAAAAAGTGAATGAATAAACAAACAAAGGTTCTGAAACAAGAAAAAAATAATAAAATAAAAAAAAAATTAAGATTATAGGGGGCCCGGTGGGATGGCTCAGTGGTCTGAAGTGCCTGCTTGGGAAAGCTTGGGCGGCTTCAGGGACTGTGGTTCGATCCCCGGCACCACATGCTGTGCCAGCCCTGCCCTCGGGGTGGGCTGAGCCGGCCATAAAAATGAATGAATAAACAAACAAAGGTTCTGAAACAAGAAAAAAATAATTAATTAAATAAAAAAATTCTTTAAAAAATTAAGATTATAGCTAATTCTCAGTATAGCCCAGGTAGCTTAAAGCATAACATTTACATGAAACTACTACATTTTCTCTTGGCTAACAAAGTAGCTAAAATAATTTGGAAAGCAAGAAATATGAACTATCATTGGAAAGCAAGACATGTAAATGAAACCCTCAGTACAGAAATCAATCAAGATCCAAAGTCACACACACATACTTTATTAGATTTCCTCTACAAGAGACAACATAAATCTTTTTAACATAAATTTCAGGTCATGAGAGGCCAAACGGATCCCAGGAGGGAAGATGAAAATCAACTACTTAAATTAATCCAAAGGCACTATACGACACTGCCTAAAACCTATTACCACAGTGGTAGCGGGCTAAGGAAGATTAAGCTACAGCAAACTATCTAATGTGAATGTTAACAGTGACAAAGCAGGAAGCAAGCCATGTGGGCGCGAGGGGACACTGGCTGCAGGTAAAGCCAAGTGGAGAGGCACGGGTAGAGGAGAATCCAAGCTATACAGGAAAGCAGATGACGATGAGTTGGGCTTCTTCTTCCCAAGAGACATTTGCCTACTGCCTACCCCTTTCCTACCTTCGTGACCCCACCCAACAGCTGCTTGAGCTGAGCCCCCCCGCTCTTGCCTTCCAGGCTTCTGCACTATTGGGACTAAACTTGAGGCTGCCAAAGGCTTTTGGTAATATAGGGCTGAACTTAGAGAACTGGTGAAACATGGGCTGGCTCTGTAGCTAGTTGTTCTGAACAACAAAAAACCCTAAAGTAGTCATGTGCCAAGGAGGCTAAGCTTCCAAAATCACATACAAACAGCTTTAAACAACAATCTTTTTTTTTTCTTTTTCTTTTTTTTGGTACTGGGAATCCAACTCAGAATCTCACACGTCAGAGCAGGTGCTGTGCTGATGAGCTACATCCCTGGCTAAACAATCTCACAAGTTTGAAGTTCCACAGCAACTGGGCTCTAGTTAAATCTGCAAGGCTTGCCGGGCGTGGTGGCTCATGCCTGTAATCCCAGCACTTGGGAGGCTGAGGCAGGAGGATCCTTGTGAGTTCGAGACCAGCCTGGGCTACAAAAGTGAGCTCAAAGCCAGCCTGAACTGCACAGTGAGACCCTGTCTCAAACAAAAAAAAATCTGCAAGGCTCACAATATCATGAAGGCAATATGAGGCAATGCAGATACGAAATCCCAGCAGTCTCAATCTGGCTTGTCCCAATTTAGGATAAACTCTAATGTACCTAATGTGGAATGTGGAAAGCTACAAGCAAGCTGGGTCTTCCAAATTTGTCATAGAATATCAGTGGAAAAGAGTGGGTTGACTTTAACTTTAAAAAGCTCCAGAAGTTACTCTGTTATAAAGGGACATGACTAAACAGGTAGGAAACAGATTCCCCGTTGTGGGTTCTCCTGATAGCTTCTGCAAGGATCATGGAGATGTCAATTACCTAGAAAGACAACCAGAGCAACTAGGTTAGCACATATGGATGCAGCTTCAGGAAGCTCTTTTGGAGCCCAGCTTCCTGGGCAACCCAGTGTGTGTCCTCCTAAGCCCACATTCAGCTACTCCTCAGTTTCTTCATTTGTCTTTATTCTTCCTTTTTTTTTTTTTTTTGGTTTGGTGCTGGGAATTAAAACTCAGAGCCTTCAGAAACCTATTAAGGTGAGCATAATATGTTGACACACTTCCAGGATCCCAGCATTCTAGCAGGCTGAGGCAGGATGATTAAATTTGAGCCTATCATGGGTAATTTAGTGATACTGCCTCAATAAAAATGAAAAAAGGCCAGGGATGCAGTGCATTGCAAAGGCCCTTGGTTCAATCACTAGTACCCAAACAAATCAAAATAACCTTTAAAAAAAAAAGTCACAAGTACCTGCCTGGCAAGTGCAAGGTCCTGAGTTTAAAACCCAGTTGTTCAAGTTCAGCCTGAATTATATAGAAAGATTTGTCTTAAAAAAGAAAAAAAAAAAAAAAACAGTGTTTTTTTTAAAAAAAACTTTTCTAAAAAATTCCTTTTCTTCAAATGAAAGCAATCCTCTAATAATACATAATAAATTCAGAAAGCTAATGGATTATTATTTTTTTTTGTGGAACCACGGATTGAATTCAGGACCTTGCACTTGCCAGGCAGACACTTGCGCCCCTGAGCTATCTCCCCAGCCCACAACCAATGGATTATTATATACATTTCTAATTAAGTAAGGTCTTATTTTTTTCAAGTACAATAGCAATCAGACAGTGTCTGATAATTATTTGGGAGAATACTTTAAGATATTGGCTTCAGACCTCCAGTTATATAGATCTTCAATGGAACAAAGCAACTTACATCATAAGACACACAGATCCAGAACATACTTTGAAAAACACTGAGGAGCATATAACCAAAGGTTATATGCTTGAAGGTTCCACACTGTACTGTCCACAGGGGCCAAGCAAACTCATTAAAGGACATGGATTTCATAAACTTTAATTTGCATCACAATCACTGGGAAGACTGTTAAAATTTAAAAAAAAATCCTGGGTTCCATCCTCCAGGTTCTGGGGGTTTAGCAACAGGCAAGGGATTTTTAAATTTTGGGTCAGATTCTGATAACACACTAAGCCCTTAAGATCAACTGCAGGATATGATGGTACATATCTGTTATCTACTACTTCAGAGGCTGAAGTAGGGGAACATGAAGCCAGCCTGGCCTACATAGATTTTTCTCTCAAAAATAACAAAACAACAACAAAACCCCCTTAAGACCCAAGAAGGAAACTTTCAGAGTCCAGACATCTACAAACACTTACTGGGGGGAATTGCATCCTTACCTGTATCTTCGAGCAGTGCTTCATCTTATCCTCCTGAGGTATGGTATTGGTGACTACTACTGCTTCAAAGCATGCGTTGTTGATGCGAGAAATAGCTGGGCCAGAAAAGATTCCATGAGTCAAGATTGCATAAACTCTGGTGGCGCCAGCTGAGAGAAGTCTAGAGGAAAAAAGGATTATTTCAGATTAATCTTATTTGTCACTACAGAATCTAGGTTAGAGGGAAATATTTTTTAGTCTGCTGCCACAACAAAAGTACCACAAAGCATGGGGCTTAAGGAGAAATATAATTTCATAGTTCCGTAGGCTGGCAAATCTGACATCAATGCACAGACAAGGCAGGAAATCTGAAATTTTGGGCCTGCAGGCAGCT
This sequence comes from Myocastor coypus, assembly GCA_004027025.1. NCBI lineage: Eukaryota > Metazoa > Chordata > Mammalia > Rodentia > Myocastoridae > Myocastor > Myocastor coypus. Next base: position 38,159 of record PVJA010015556.1, read on the forward strand.
GCCACCTTGCTGTATGCTACATGGCCTCTTCCTGCACACAAACAAGGACCATGCCAGCAAGCTGTCCAGAACACTCTTACAAGGCAACTAATTCTATCATGAAGACTTTGCCCTCAAAGATTTCATCTCAACTAAATACTTCAAAAAGGAAATCACACAGTATCATCACATTTCGATTTAGTGTTCAACACACAAAATCTGGGAGGCTATATTCTGTCTGTATCAACAAGTAAAATAAATGTGCACTAAGCCACTTCCTGGCTAGACTTATAAAAACCTCGCAGAGCTGGGTGTGGTGGTACATACCTGTAATCCCAGCACTTGGGAGACTGAGGCAGAGGATTGGTCCAAATTCGAGACCAGCCTGGGCTACAAAAATGAGCTCGAGGCCAGCCTGAACTTCATCAAGAAACCCTGTCTCAAAAAGGCAAAAAGAAAAAAAAAAACCTGCAAAGTAGATCTGTCTTTCCCCTTTTTGCCTGAACAAAATGAAATGTCTTCCAAAGTCATCTTGGAAGCCACATATGAAAGATGCAGTATCACAACGTGACAAAAACTAGGACCATGAAAGTGAGTACAACGAAGAAGGCTGTCATTGGCATATGCCATGCACAGAAATAACTACCAGGATAATAAGCCACTAACATATCAGGGGGAACAATGTTACACTAATTAGCAATACCATACAAAGCAAGGATTTCAAGGATGAAATAGGTTGTATAAATGTAAAGTTGACACAAGAGGAGTAACAATGATTCAGCACTCAAATTTATTATTAGCATGAATGTATTATGTGCAAGCTACAGACACAGAATTATAAGAAATAATGCTGTCTGTAGTGGCTTGTACAGTAAGCATTGTGGAGGTACTTAACATTGCACAGGAGACAACGTATACGTCTAAGCATAGTTTTAGGAAAACTAGCAGGTGCAAAGGTAATATGCTGGATTGTCTATGTAGGTGAGAGCACTAACTCGTATCACAGGGCAGAGTGACAAGGCAATTTAGAACCACACAGACAAAAGATGAAAAGCATACCATGGATAAGAGTTACAGTTACAATGGACAATCAATGAATAAGAACATCTCATGGGGCCAGGGAGATGGAGCAGGGGCACAAGTGCCTGCCTGGCAAGTGCAAGGTCCTGAGTTCAATCCCTGGTTCCGCAAAAATAATAATAATAAATAAATAAATAATAAAAAGATCAAGGTTTCAAACTTAAATAAAATACAGATGAAAACATAATTTTGCTTGTTTAGACCTACACATTTCTACCTTAAATTTTAAAACTGTAAAAAAAAAACAAGTATCTATTAAAAGCCAGGCATTAGGCACACATACTTGTAATCCCAGCATCCCAGAAAGTAAAGCAGGAAGATTTCAAGTTCACGGACAACCTGAACAGTCTGAACTATATAATAAGATCCTGTCTCAAAACACAGGCTATAGGGGTCGGGGAGATAGCGCTGTGGCACAAGTGCCCGCCTGGCAAGTGCAAGGTCATGAGTTCAAACCCCAGTCCTGTCAAAAAGCAACATAAAACAAAACAAAAAACAGACTAGTAATGAGCTGGGTGAGGTGGCACATGCCCGTCATCCCAGGAACTTAGGATGTTGTGGACAAGATGACCACAAGATTGAGGCCAGTCTAGGGAATCCAGTGACGCTGCCTAAAGCTAACAAATAAAAAGGCCTGGGGATAAGTTCAATGGTAGAGTACTTGCCTAGCATACCTGAGAACTTAAATTCCACCCTCAGTACAGGGGAGGCAGTAGTTAGGAATAAACTGGTATCAGAACAGATAGTGGTTAATAGTTACAGCATTGTGAATGTAATGAATACTTTTGAATTGTGCATTTTAAAATGGCTACAATAGCTAACCTTGAAAAGACAAGATGTTCATCTCAGGAGTAAGGTTGCTTGCTTACTTTAGACACTGGGCCAAGTTCCACCTACATATATTTGATCAATTTCCTAGCTTCGTGGCTCCCAACATATCCTGTTTTTCATTTTGTTTTGTCAGAGATGGGTGTTCCACTGCAGTTAGAGAAGCTGTATTTGGAAAATTCCTTAAAGGACCTTTTCATACTTGAAGCCAGTCTAAAGATTGTAAATACTTGAATTCAGCAATATAACCCAATATAGTGTAATACTCCATAATGATAGTGGGCTATCAGCAGAACTGGCAATTGTCTGAAGTTCTTGACTTGAGCCTTTTACATCTCGGCAACCTAGTGTCATGTGTTACTAACAAAACACTTCACAAAAGCATAAATAAAGAATGGTTTTTTGGGGACCCAGAGGATGGCTCAGTGGTCTAAACCTCCTGCTTAGGAAAGCCTAGGCGGCTGCTGGGACCGCGATTTGATCCCCGGCACCACATGATGCGCCAGCCCTGCCATCAGGGTAGGCTGAGCTGGCCATAAAAATAAACAAACAAAAGTTCTGAAACAAGAAAAAAAAATTTTAAAAAAGAATGGTTTTTTGGTGAAAACAAAAGGAAAATACACACACAGAGCTAGGATACACATACAGCTACTTTCTCTTAGTTCATTGAGAATAAATGTACTAATATATTGTTTACAAGATGTCATGTCTGCATCTTGTCCTCTGAATAAGTACTATGATGATAACAATATGCAGTATATTAATTATTCTAACCATCCTACCAACCTGTTTGAAACTGTTTCATTGCTATATTATCCCTTTTCTCAGTGAAATAAATAAAAAAATAAAAATAAAAAAGTGGCTACGAAAAAAAAGGTTAAAAGGGTTAGTTTTGTTATATAGAGATTGGACATGTTCAGAGTGGTATGGCTGTAGACAACTTTTGTTACACTCATCACTTTGATGATGCTGATTTTTGGACTTCATGGTGGCCCCAACACAATAAGCACAGAGCAGAAGCTGTACTTTGATTTGCAGCTATGTGAGGGCTACAATGTGCAGCAAGATTTGCTTCTCAGTGTTGGGCAGCACAGCAAGGTACAACACTTAGCCAGCCATGTGATCATGATGGGAAATATCCAATATTCTATAGCGCATTAAGATGTTAAATTACAAAAAAAAAAAAAAAAAAGATGTTAAATTACGACGCACAGGTGGGGTTAGTTATATTTATATTTAATGTGTTTTGACTCAGGATAGCTTTAATTTACAATGGGTTAAGTGAACAAAGAGTATCTTCTTAGCACTAAAGAATATTTATAATTTATATTTATGCTAACTCAAGCCTAGGGTGATGAAAATCTCCCAAAGCTACAATGTACCAACAAATAAATAAATAAACAAATAAGGTATTGGCATTTGATACCAGTTGTTCCCTTTTTACTCTGAACCACCAGCTTTGCTACTCCACTTACTTGTCAGCTGCGTGGCAGATTGTGCCGCAAGTGTCAGCCATGTCATCTACAAGGATAGCCACCCTATCCTTTACATCTCCCACTAGCACCATGCGGTCCACTTCATTGGCCTTCTTCCGCTCTTTGTGAATCAAAGCAAAGTCTACATTCAACCGATCTGCAATGGAGGTAACTCTGTAAACAGAAGATGTTCAAAATTAAACACATATATGTGGCTTCTTAGGGGCTGGTGCTGTGGCTTGGCGGCAAAGTGACAGCTCCTGAGTGATAAACTGCCAGCTCCCCAGGACTATCCAAAAAGAAACGTGGGTGGGAAGGATTGGTTGCATGTTGAAGTGAGGTACTCCTTGAAACACCAAACAGTTCCCAGGGCTGGATAAAAGCAACTTTCATAGATTCCTTGAAGGCAAATGTCACAAACTAGATTTAATGACCTAATACCTCTATATTCCAGTAGCAGTTTAAGAACGTAGTAATCTTAGATGATCATTCTGGGTAGAGGATTAACAGACACTCTCATTAGTCCTAGGACACGGTATAAATACTATGGTATATTAATAGTTTGGCACTAGGAGGGGAAAAGAGAAGATTTCATTTGACTACACAGATGGTCCTAAGCTGCATCATCAAACGCCATGGTGAGATAAACTAGGTGAACTTAAAGCTGGCAGGGGAGAAGCAGTGCTTTCTCAGCCTGTTCGTTACCCTGTCATGGTGATAGAACATCCACCAACTGTCAGTGTCAATAGTACCTGACAACAAGCTTGTGAGTTCCTTTTATGAATGCTAGAAAGTTATACCAATTAACCGAACATGGCATCTCATTGTAGAGCCTGAAGTATCTCCAATTCCAAAGAAGAATTCTTGTTTGTTCTCCTATGACAACATAATACAAACAACACTAGGAGGTGGGACAGAAGTCTGTCTGTTGACAAAATACCACAATTCACTCAAGCAGGAAAGACTGCCCTGGTGAAATATATCTCCATCTTCCACTGTGTTACCTTAATCATGTGTTTAAAAAAAGGCCTATGCTTTGGATTTTATCTTCTGTAAAAAATATAGTACTGTTGGTTGTGGTAGCACATGGCTCTAATCCCAGCACTAGGGAAGCTGAGATAGGAGGACCAAGGCCAGCTCAAATGATCTGGCAAACCCTCTCCAAAATGAAAGAGACTGCGCGTGGTGGCATGCACCTATAATCCCAGAGTTTGGGAGGCTGAAAGCAGGAGAATCAGTATGGACTTGTATGTAGTCACTTAGTGAGACCCTCTAGATCTTGTACTAAATACACATACAAAAAAGAAAGCCCTATAATGAATGTGATCATTACATATACCGAAATTATATCAATAAACTTAATTTTAAAAAAAAGAAAATGAAAGCAAGCAAGCATTTATCAAACTATAGAATTATGCCATGTTTTCATTCAGACTATGGTGACTAGGGTCCAAGTTTTCTAGGTTTTGATACTGGGAATAGAACTTAGGACCTCATGCTTGCCAGGCAGATGTTGAGTGACATACCTGAGTTTTTGCTGCATGGGGAGAATCTGTAACCACACAGTAAGGTTTAGACAATTCTAGGCAACAATTTGATCTAAACAAATGGCATCCTGCTCTCATTACTAATCTTAGGATATTCACTGCAGTGGTAAGTGATTTGCTTGAAATGATTACTTAGGCAACACAGATGCATACATAATTAATCCAAGGGTCCCAAACCATCTATGCTGACCAAAAAATGAGAAAAGGTCTATAAACACTGAGTCACCTCAAACTCTGCCACACCCTTGGAAAACATCCCATCACTATAAGCCAATTTTAATAAAGAAAATTATAAATAGTAATTCATCTTCTGAAGGTAGCTTTCCTATACTGAACTTTAGAAAATCCTGCCTAAGTTTTTCAAACATGACTATTTCCTCCTAAGTCCATTGGCAAGTCATGAAGATAATGCCTAAGGATGTGACACTATGACAATTTGCAAGTGGGAGAGTTTTTCTGCTGTATCTAACACTGTAGATGGTACCCAGTGAGCAAATGGAACTCTTCAAGCCATACTTCCTTGTGGCTAGATAACACAACTTAAGTTGTTAGTTTACCAGTTCCTTAAAGTTACTGAAATAAAGAGGTTGTGGTAAAACAGCCATTGAAGAGGTTGAAGAGTTGAATGGCTTTAGGACAGTCATCAATCTGTGCTCTGCAGTACTTCATTTTCTTTCCACAAGATGATGTGTCATTCTGTTGAATGCTTTACCAATGAGCAATCCACTACAGAAATCAAGGGCTCTTCCTCTGCACCATGTGAGCTTGAAAGCACTATAACTGGCAACAAATTTGTTTAAAACACCACACTAAGCCGGGCGTGGTGGCACACGCCTGTAATCCCAGCACTAGGGAGGCTGAGGCAGGAGGATCAGTGCGAGTTTGAGATCAACCTGGGCTACAAAAGTGAGCTCAAGGCCAGCCTGAACTGCACAGTGAGACCCTGTCTCAAAAAGACAAAAAAAAAAAAAAAAAAAAAAAAAAAAAAAAAAAAAGGAAAAAACACCACACTATTTTCCTTCCTGCTTAATAGTTTGATCCTAAGGATCAAAGTGATCTAAACTAACGGCATTGTAAAAGATATATAAAAGCTTGCTCACCCACAAAAATGAGGCCCAACAGCAGCTACCATTCATTAGAAAAATCTACACTTCCTAATAAGTTGATAAGCAATGGTGTTAGCTCTATAATGCCAAGTTACTAACTTTATTGCTGTGACTTACTTATACCTAGATGTCTCCCCAAAGGTGGCTAGATTAGGGTGTGTGAATGTTGATTAATGGTGTGATGCTGGTACAAACAGTGTCGACAATGGAAGCCCCACTCTGGGTATGGGTTGGTACCAATCAACAAGCTTATGGCCTTGATGGAATATAAAGGGAAAAATGGAAGGAAGGCAGGCTTCTGTGTATCTCCTGCCCACTTTGCCATCGATTATTTCTCCTCTGCAATGCTCTCCTGCCAAGGTACCCTATTTGAAGCCAACAAAAATAAACCTTTCCTCTGTCAAGTTTGGGTGTCAAGTATTTTGTTGAGCAACACGAAAGGTAACTAAAAGTTACTATACTTAAAATCAAGTTTATGAAATCATGACTATTTCAGACCACTTTTGTCTTGTGTACCTAGGAGTAATTTTAGCCACTAATTAATTATAAACTGCGTACAATTACTGCAGGTCCGGCAGAGCTCAGCAGTCAAAATGTGTGACTTCACCGAGGACCAGACGGCAGAGTTCAAGGAGGCCTTCCAGCTGTTTGACAGAACAGGTGGTGGCAAGATATTGTACAGCCAGTGTGGGGATGTGGTGAGGGCCCTGGGCCAGAACCCCACCAACGGCGAGGTGCTCAAGGTCCTGGGGATCCCCAAGAGTGATGAGATGAATGTGACGGTACTGGACTTTGAGCACTTTCTGCCCATGCTGCAGACTGTGGCCAAGAACAAGGACCAGGGAACCTATGAGGACTATGTTGAAGGACTTCGAGTGTTTGATAAAGAAGGGAATGGTACTGTCATGGGTGCTGAAATCCGTCATGTTCTTGTCACACTGGGTGAGAAGATGACAGAGGAAGAAGTGGAGATGCTGGTGGCAGGGCATGAGGACAG